>LHUT01003451.1:0-12809 GCA_001412135.1 Silene latifolia subsp. alba
TCCCGGAACAAAATTCTCCGGAAATCGCATAGAAAGTTCTTGGGGTCAGATAAAGCGGCCACGAAAAATTTGAGCACCAACGGAAGACATTTGGGGGTGCCGGTGTGCCAGAAACCAGCATTCGCCGAAACTCGGATTATCGTGAAAAATGCGTTAAAGCTCGTTATTTGAGGCTGAAATCGAACAGGTTAACTCCTGAAATGAGGTAGAACGCGTGATTGAAAAACAGGGAGACAAAGAAACCGGGTCCGGTACGACCTCCCGAACGACTGAAATTGAAGTGTATAATACACGGTTTTTCGGGATTCCGGGGTCCCGGAACAAAAACGCCTTAAAATCATACGGACAGTTTCTCGGGTTAGATAAAGCGTCCACACAAATTTTATGGAATAACAACTAACAAAGGTCATTTAAGGGTACTAGTAAGCAATAAACCAATCTCGGCTATCTAACCCCATAAGCCGTTCGTGTGATTTACGGGTATTTTTGTTACAGGACCCAATAATCCCGAAAACCGTTTATTATACACTTCAAGTTCCGCCGTTCGGGAGGTTGTCTCGGGTCTTGTTTCTTTCTCTCCAGATTTTTCTTATACGTGTCCGAGGTTGCTTTAGGAGTTGTCATATTCGATTTCAGCACCAAATAACAAGTATTAATCCATTTTTAACGAGTATCAGATTGTTACCCGAGATTGGTTTATAGCTTACGGTTCACTTAGTTAGATTCCGCTGTCATGTTTAGACTCTAGATTGTCACTTTATTTCGGTGACGTATTTGAGTTTGGATTTATGGGTTTGGCATTGAAACTCACTAAACGTTTCACTTTCAATAAACGTTCTTTTATGACTATTTTTAAGGCGTACGAGATTTTCATCTGAGACTCGTTTATCGCGAAAATAACAAGTTAAATTTGAGTTGTTTGGATCAGTCAGTATGATTTACGGGTATTTTTATACCAGGATCCTGAAATCCTGAAAATCGTGTATTATAATCTTAAATCTGAGCAGTTTGGAAGGTCATACACCGTCATGTTTATTTTCCATCGGGTTTTTCCACCACGTGTCTCGGGTTTCTTCATGAGTTATCGTATTCTATTTCAGCCCTAAATAAAAAGTTATCATCTATTTATAAGGAGTAGCCGATTTTTGTCTCAGACTAGTTCATCGCATAGCGGCGCACTAAAATGTCCTCTGTTTTTTCTCAAAATTTGTGTGACACCTTTATGTGGCCGAGGAACCGTTTGTATGATTTATGAACATTTTTATTTCGGCACCCTTTAATCCAGAAAAGTGTATTTTCTAGGACATGTCCCGAAATTTGTGTCCTCTGTTTTTTCTCAAAATTTGTGTGGCACCCTTAAATTTTTTTTTTTCCTCTATTTTTTCTCAAAAGTTTTTCTCGGACATGTCACGGATCGCTTCATGAGTAACCGTATTCGATTTATAGCCTAAAATCAGAATTATTCATTATTTTTAAGGAGTACCTTATTTTCGTCTGAGACTAGTTTATCGCATACCAGCACACTTAAGTGTGAGCTGTTTCTTTTCAAAATTTGTGTGACTGCTTTATGAGACACGAGGAATCGACTGTATGATTTACGGACTTTTTTGTTTCGGGACCCTATAATCTCGAAAAACCGTGTATTATACACTTAAATTTGAGCCTTTTAGGTTTTCGTACCGGATCATGTTTATTTTCCTCCCAGTTTTTCTGCCACGTGTCAGGGGTCGCTTCATGAGTTAGCGTATTTGATTTCCAGCCCTAAATAAGAAGTACTCATCTATTTTAAGGCGTATCTGATTTTGGTACGAGACTCGTTTATAGCGTATTGGCACCCTCAAATGTTCTCTGTTGGTTCTCAATATTTGTGTGGCTACTTTATCTGACCCGAGGAAACGTTTTGTATGATTTACGGACATTTTTGTTCCGAGATTTTGAAATCCCGGAAAACGTGTATTATCACTTGAATTTGAGTCGTTTAGGAGTTCGTACGGGTCATGTTTCTTTTCCTCCCAATTTTTGCACCAAGAAGTATTTATAACAACCCGACCCGCCACTATCGTAACACAACCTCAATAAGATGGGATGTGTACCTTTGGGCCCATTAGTTGTCCTCACTTAAGCCCAAAAGCACAAGGCCTTGTTACTAAGTGATGGGTGGAATCCCTTATAAACATATCACAAGCTCCATATTTTGCCGATGTGGTACAACTTCCCTCTCATACTCTTGGCATCTTGGGGTGTTACAAATTCCTCCACTTAAAGATCATGACTCCCTCGCCGTGCCTCAAACTTGACCGCAACCAAGCCCAAAATCCTCTGATACCATTTATAACAACCTGAGTACTCCTTACCACAGGCTCACCACACGGTCGCAGGGTTGCTCTGATACCATTTATAACAGCCCGGCCTACCATTATCGTAACACAAGTTCAATAAGATGGGATGTGTACTTTTGGGCCCATTATTTGTCCTCACTTAAGCCCAAAAGCACAAGACTTTTTTACTAATTGGTGGGTGGAATCCCTTATAAACATATCACAATCTCCATATTTTCCCGATGTGAGACAATTTTCCGCTCATACTCTTGGCTTGTTATAGTATTCATCTATTTTTAAGGCGTACCTGATTATAGTCTGAGACTCCTTTATCGCGTGCCGGCACCCTCAAATGTTCTCAAAATTTGTGTGGCTATTTTATCTAACCCGAGGAACCGTGTGTATGATTTACGGACATTTTTGTACCGGGACCCTGAAATACTGAAAAACGTATATTATACACTTGATTTGAGCCATTTAGGAGTTTTTAACGGGTTATGTTTCTTTTCCTCCCAGTTTTTCTACCACGCGTCAGGGGTCGCTTCGTGAGTTATCGTTTATCGCGTACCCGGACCCTCAAATGTCCTGTGTTGCTTCTCAAAATTTGTTTGGCTGCTTTATCTGAACTGAGAAACTATCCGTGTGATATACGAACATTTTTGTTTCAGGACCCTAAAATCCCGAAAAACGTGTATTAAACACTTAAATTTGTGAGCCGTTTTGGAGGTCATACCGGGTCATGTTTCTTTTCCTACTAGTTTTTTTACCTCGTGTCTTGGGTCACTTCACGAGTTACCATATTCGATTTCAATCTTAAATAACAAGTATTCATTTATTTTTAGGGGGCAACTGATTTTCGTTCGAGATTCATTTATGTTATGTTGTTTCTCAAAAACTGTGTAGTTGTTTTATCCGACCCGAGGAAACCGTCCGTATGATTTAGAGACATTTTTGTTCCGGAACTCTGAAACCCCGAAAACCGTGTATTATACATTTAAATTTGAGCCGTTTTGGAGGTCCTACCGAGTCACATGTCTTGTCCTTCCAATTTTTCTACCATATGTCTGGGGTTGTTTCATGAGTTACCGTATTTGATTTCAGCCCTAAACAAAAAGTTATCGTCTATTTTTAAGGAGTAACCGATTTTAGTGTGAAACTAGTTTATCATATACCGGCACAATTAAATGTCCTCTGTTTCATCTTAAAATTTGTGTTGCTGGCTCCTTTAGCTGACCTGTGTAACAGTTCATGTGATAACGAGTATTTTAATAATGTGGAACAAATAACTTCCGAGTCCTTAATACAGTACTCAATTTTAATAAATCGCAGAGTACTAACTTAAATCAGGTAGATCTCTGATAAGAATTCCATTTGTTAAAAAGAAGCAACTCAATTTTTCCCTTTCTAATGATTGGAGATTCACTTGAATTTACACAATTTTTCTTACAAAAAAGAATACCAATTACCCTTAAATTTGTACTAAATAACCAATAAGTTTTCATTGCCACATTTACCGATAGTCAGATACTAATACATTAATTCATTTATCCATTTCTGTTGACAACTCAAAAGAGTCAAAACCCAGTTTACCCAAGCTTAACGTGTTTTTATGTCATTTAAAATCACAGTGATGTTTTAAATCACGTCAAAAAAGAATTTAATCGGTCCGACAATAAACTCCTCTTGGTACATAGAAAAACTGAAAAAAAGTCTTGGGACAATATTTCTTCTAAACACCTGAATGATCTTTAGGTGATCTTAAATAACATAAGATCCAAACAAAACCTTGCCTTCTACACATCGTCTTGCATTCTACATAACTTAAGCTGCTTGTTTCTTCAACTTTGTAAGCTCCTGCCTCACTACTCCGGCTTTCTGCGGGATCAAAACAGTAAAAGATAATCAACACGTGTTCAAGCGAGAACAGGCTCTAGCGAAAAACATACGCTAAACAATGATCAGATTACTTGGGGCATTCTCATATGATATGGTATCAGTCCAACTGTTACAGTAAATTACTCCAGTAGCTGCTCTATCCAGCTTATTGCAGGATAAAAACAGTACAGAATAATCTACACGTGCTCAAGCGAAAGCAAGATATAGCAAAACTGTACAGTAAACTAAGAACAGTGATCACTTGGACATTCTCATATGAGATGGTTCACGGTGAGACGAGACTTCTGAAACCGACGCATACGAAATAATATTAGTCTTACTGAGTACTGATACGGTAAATTATTCTGTAGAAGCTATACACAAAGTAAGACTATTTATAGGCTACTGAAACTACAAAATTACACCTAACAAAAGCTTTCATGTGCTCAAAAACTGAATCAACCGATAAACTGAAATCGATGTTAACAAACCTTGATTTTGGCCAACATGATCTTGAATCTGTCAAAGTCGTTTAAGGCGGCTCTTTTCTTTTGAACGATCAGTTTTCTTCCCCATGAGCTATTCTCCCACTTGTTCTTAACATCTGCATATTCATTGCAAGTTAATTAATCACCACGTACATAAGAAAATGTATAACCAGTAATAGTAGTAAGTGAAGGTCTCTGTACCAGCAGCTTCCATGGCAGCAATCAAAGTTGACTTCTTAGGCACCTTTTCGATTTCAACTGTAATATCGGTCAAAGAAAGCCTCTTCAAGTTCATCTGGCCTCTAACCATGTCTGGGGCATCAACAAGAACCTGCAATACATACCGCAAGTCAGATAATACTAATGACTCTTTGTCAAGATCATCAAATTCATGCTTGTTTTTCTTTAGTAGTATGAAAAAAATCCACCACCAAGCATTTCGTGAAAATGAAAATCTCATGTAACTAGGCATATAGCACAAGTCCAACGAATGCATACAACCATTTAAATTATTTTGAAAACCTATCTACACCTTTCAACAACTCCGCTAAACTTACAGTTCCACAACAATAAAAACATAGATAGTAATTTCAATCAAACTCTTCAGATATTACGCGAACGATGAAGTCAAAAAATCTTTGAAACAAATGCCTTCACGAAAAACAACGAAATAATGTTGAGGGAAACTTTTATCGATACTAACAAGTCTTGTATGAATGTATAAATGTATGAGTCACATGTAAGACTATTCGGGCATCTAACCTTCGTGTATCAAATTACACGATCATTACACTTGATTATCAATTAAAACATTCTCCTCTGTTTTCTTTTGAACAATCAAACCCACAACCATGGCATATCCACGGTTAGCCCTACGTATAAGTAATTCACTCTAGTATACCGCCCCCTGTAGGTCAGCCACCTTTAAATACTACAATCCTCCCAGCTTAAGAAGACATAATATCAAGCCAACTCATTTTAAAGAATTCAAACAAGAGAATCACAAGTAACCTTTTAAGTTCCTAAGAGTTCATTTTATTTTATTTTTCTTCTTCACTTCAGATGTTCCAACCCAAAAGAACGTGACCTAATTCACTCTTTTTCTAGAGTCACTTTACTGCAGTTCAATTCAAAATGTTTTGGTCCTAAAGAACGCAACCTAATTCACTGATTTTTCCTTTTCACTTCACTGTAGATCAGCCCAAAAGAACACAACCTAATGCACTCATTTTTCCTCTTCAATTCACTTTTTTTTTTTTGAAAAAAACAACCAAAAGGGTTCAATTGATCATTATGTAAATCAGCAACAACCAAATTAACAATATCAGGCGGGACATCAATGTTCCAAAAGCGACGACCCGGCTCCCAAGGAATAAAATGCGCTAAACTATGAGCTACTCTATTTAAATGCCTACGAACAAATGAGAAAGAAACAGCATCAAAACTAGAACAAATATTATAAATGTCTTCCAAGACTAGAGAAATATCACTATGATCCCTCCGCTTGGCTATAATGGCATTAATGACCACTTGATAGTCACTTTCAATAATGATCTTCCGCTCCCCCGCTCTCCTAGCTTCCTGCAAACCATGTAATATCGCCATAGCGTCTGCGAAAGTTGGATCCCACATCTCTGATGCCTGGATCACACTCCCCCATTTGACTGCTCCAACATCAACCCTACAAATCAACCCCCACCCCAACATCTGGAAGCATTCCTGCATCCACATTAATTATGGCGACCCCTTCTCCTGGGCAACACCATCTCGCCACCACACTATGAGCCTTCGTCCCACTTCCTACCATGCCGCCACCCCCATCCCTGAATCCCCTCCTCGCCACACCCCCCTCACGTGGTGAACTGGTGACTCACGGTCCACTCAATTCCCCTCCATTTCCATAAGCATCTCCCTCACCCTTCTAACCACCCAATCAGCTCGCCATTCACCATCTTCGAAGAACGCCTTATTTTTTCTTTCCCAGATAGCCCAACATCCCATCACAAAAGTCGCTCTCTCCCATCCTCCTTCACTTCACTTTAGGTTCACCTCAAATTGTTTCAGTACAAACAAACGCGACCGAAATTCACTCATTTTTTTTCCTCTTCAATTCAAAACTGTTCAAGTCCAAAGAATACGACCTAACTATGGTGCTCGGACTCGGGTACGGCGTACGGATACGGATACGAATCCTTGTGTCGGACACTTGATATCATAAAATCACGGATACGAGGACACGGTTAATTAGCGGGTACGGCAACTTTTGGACACGGTCAACGTATCCGATTTTCATATTTGGACACGGTCAACATACTGAAATTTTATACTTGTCGACACTTTAATTAAAATTTTTTAACATCCCAAACAATAAATTTTGAATATGTATCTTCCTCCTCTTAAAATAATAAAATGATAAAAACCTCACCAACCCACTTACTCTCTCTCATCAGTCTCTATTAAATGCCTTGTGAGTCCCACCCAAATAAAAAATAGTTTCTTCCCCTTTCCCATAAAACATTTCGTTTCCCCCAAAATAAAAAAAGATTTCCCTTCCCCATAGAACCAAACCACCCACTGTATCATCTTCTCCACTCGCACTTCTGAAAAACACAACACAAAACTTCATCTTCTATAGTCATCTACCATTGTTTTTGCAGTCGAAGTGTCCAATTTTCATGTTGCCGACCAGACACGAATTTCGTGTCCGTATCCGTGTCGGGTCGTACGGACCCGGGTACTCCGGGCAAAAGGGCGAGTCCGAGTACCATAGCGACCTAATTCACTCATTTTTCCTCTTCACTTCAGTTCTCAATGTAGTTCAGTTCAAAACTTCGAACTGTTTCAGTCCAAAAGAACACAACCTAGTTAACTCATTTTCCCTCTTTAGTTCACTATAATAAATTCAAACCGTCTCAGTACAAAACAACGCGACCTAATTCACTCAATTTTCCTCTTCACTTCCCTCTAGTTCTTTCAAACTGTTAGAGTCCAAAAAGAAATGAGGCCTAATTCACTCAAATTTCCAGATTAGACTGTTTCAGTCCGAAAGAATACACCCTAGCTAACTCATTTTTCCTTTTGCTTCACTGTAGTTCAGTTCAAACCTTTCAATACAAAAGAATGCTACATAATTCACTCATTTTTCGGGCCAAAAGAAAGCAACCTAATGTATTAACTAAGCCAGCTTTAACAGACGCTTCCTCAGTTCTCATTCCAACAACAATCAACCCGATAATTAATCAGGAAAAAAACCTCAAAATCAATCAATCTAATAATCAATTAGATACGACAAACGACTCTTTGGCAGGTTTATCAAATTCTTGATTGCTTTTCTTAAGACGTAAAAAAATCTAGCAACAAGCATTTTAAGAAAATGAAAATCTAATGCAACTCATTTAGGAAATGAGGCATATAACATTAAGACCGTCAAATGCATCCAACCATCTTATTTAAGTTACTATGTTTCCCTATCAAAATTTTCCGACACAACTACACAAAATCATACCATTTCAAACTTAACATTTCCACGATTAAAACATTGATAGCAGTTACACCAAACTCTTCAAGGATCACAAATGCAAGCAAATGAAAAAAATTGACAAAATCAAATGCCTACATGACACTACACTAACGAGTCATGTAAGCAACCATAAAGTCACGCGTAAGACTGTCCTGCCGCCCTGTATCAAATTACGTGTATCATTAAACTTGACTATCAACTTAAACCTCTCTTGTGTGTTTATTTTTCAACAATAAAACAGACAACAGTTGCCTACCGTTAGCCCTAGCAATCCCCTAGTTTACAGCAGCGTGAAGATCAACCACTGTTAGCAGCCTTGAGCCTCCAACTCAAGATCACATAATATCAAGCCGAACTTCTATGACAAAGTGTCCAAACAAAAGAACTACAAGTATGGCCATTTAAGTTTCTATACGTTCAATTTAGTTTATTTCATTTTATTTTTCATAGCCACTTCAGACTGCTTCAGTCCAAAAGAACACGACCCTAATACACTAATTTTCCCTTTTCAATTCATTATTATAGTTCAATTCAAACTGTTTTGGTCCAAAAGAAAGACTTGATAGACTTGTTTCTCCTCATCACTTCAGTGTAGTTAAATTCAAACTATTTCAATCCAAAAGAACGCGACCTAATTCACTCATCTTTCTTTTCACTTCACTGTAGAACCTGTTTCAGTCAAAAAGAATGCCACCTAAGTCACTTGTTTTTCCTCTTCACTTCAGTGTATTTCACTTCAAACTGTTTCAGTCCAAAAGAATGTGGCCTAAGTCACCCATGTTTTAAACTAACTGAGCCAACTGATTCTGACACCTGGGAAGACATAATAACAAGCCAAATCGCTCCGACAAGTGTTCAAACAAGATAACCACAAGGCCCTATAATTTCTGTAAGTTCATTTTATTTTTTGACTTCACTTCAGACTACAAATTTCAGTCCAAAATAACACTACATAATTCACTCAATCTCCCTCCTCAATTCACTGTATTTCAGTCCAAAAGAATGCGACCTAATTCACTCATTTTTCCTTCCACTTCACTATAGATCAGTTCAGTCTGTTTGGTCCAAAAGAACTCCGCCTAGTTCACTCATATTTTAACCAACTAAGCCAACCGATTTTGACACCTCCTTAGCTCGCATTCCAACAAGAATCAATCAATAAAATTAATCAGGTAAACGAAACCTCAAAATCAATCACATTTTACTTCCATTAATCACAAAGCCTTCTCCTCTGTATTTCCTTTTTGAACAATCAAACCCACAAACATGGCCAAACTACGGACCACAGTTAGGGGTATGTAAGTAATCCCCCCTAGTATACTACCCCATGTAGGTCAGCCACCTTATATGCTCCAATCCTCAAAATCTAGAAGACAAAATATCAAGACAAATCGTTCGAGTGTTCAAACAAGAGAACCACAAGTAACCCTTTCAGCTCCTAAGAGTTCAATTTAATCATTTCATTTTATTTTTCGCCTTCACTTCAGATGTTTCAGCCCAAAAGAACATGATGTAATTCACTCTTTTTCCGCTTCATTTATTGTACTTCAATTCAAATTGTTTCGATCCAAAAGAACTCCAAAAGAACACGGCCTAATGCACTCATTTTGCCTTTTCCATTCAAAACTGTTCACAAGTCCAGAAGAATATGACCTAATTGGCTCATTTTTCCCCTTCATCTCAGTTCACTGTAGTTCAGTTCAAACTTTTTAGTCCGAAATGACACGACCTAATTATCTCATTTTCCTCTTTATTTCACTGTAATAACTTCAAACTATCGCAGTCCAAAACAACGCGACCTAATTCACTCAATTTTCCTCTTCAATTCACTGTAGTTACATTCAAACTGTTTTGGAGTCCAAAAAGAAATACGGACTCATTCACTCATTTTTCCAGATTAAACTGTTTCAGTCCAAATGAATACAACCTAACTCACTCATTTTTCCTTTTGAGTCACTATAGTTTAGTTCAAACAGTTTCAAACATTCAATCCAAAAGAATGCGACATAATTCACTCATTTTCCTCCTCACTTCAGTGTACTTCAGTTCAAACCGTTTTGGTCAAAAAGAACACGGCCTAATTCACTCATGTTTTACCTAACTACGCCAACCGATTCCAACACTTCCTCACTACTCATTCCAACAACAATCAATCAATTAATCAGGTAAACAAGACCTCATAATCAATCACATTTCACCTCATGAATCACAAAACAATCAAACACATCGCAAAATCAAAATATAAAACATGACTTGCATTATACGAAACTAAATACATCAAATTTTACAACAAACAACAATGTCATACAAGAAATTAAGATATTTTAAATTAAGTGGAAAACATACGCGATTTTGATCAATGACGTCAACGATGACGACAAGGCGGCCGTAATCTTTACCATAGTTAACAAGAGCAACTCTTCCGACTTCAACGTACCTCTTGAACGGCTACATTTACAAATCATTCAAAAACACAATTAAATTAGTACAAAATAAAGCGAAAACGACGATGAAGGATATCGAAACGACAGCGTATTGAGAAGAGAGGAAGGAGAGAATGGAATCACCATTTTCGAAAGTTATTGAGATTGAAGGTTGCGAGGAGACGGCGAAAATGAATAGAGATGAAATTAGGGTTTTTGTAAGCTGGTGTATTTTTGAGGGTTTTGATGTGAGTTCCGGTCCGTTGTGGTATTACTCGGTGGCCCAATTAGAGTTGGTGGATGTGTCGGATCGAAAGTAGACCCGATAAACAGGTTAATCGGATTTGATACCAAAAATACGTATTAGTTGGATTGGATAAAAGAAAATGCATTAGTTGGAAAGGATACCGGTTGGGTTAGTATGCGTGTGTTATATTGTCGGGTTGAGTTGGGTTGTTTAGAGCATCTTATCTTCCTCTTAATTTTCTTTTTCCTTCTATTTTTTTTTACACCTCATTTTCTCTTTCATTCATCTCATTTCTCGCCATCATCAT
This sequence comes from Silene latifolia subsp. alba, assembly GCA_001412135.1. NCBI lineage: Eukaryota > Viridiplantae > Streptophyta > Magnoliopsida > Caryophyllales > Caryophyllaceae > Silene > Silene latifolia. Next base: position 11,179 of record LHUT01003451.1, read on the forward strand.
CGTCTTCCATTATGTTTTTCCCACAATAGAGAGGATCCTCTTATATTAAATCTCATACTTAAAATAATCTCTAAAACTTAAAAAAACAAAAATATTGTTATATAAAAGACAAATAGTGATTGGTGGGTGGGCATTAGGGCCAAGGTAAGTTTTCCTCTAATTTCCTCTAAAACTGGAGGAAGTAAGAGCATGTACAATAGAGAGTATCAAATGATCCTCTTATTTTTTCATCCTCCACTATTTTTATGACACCTCAATTTATTTTTCGTTTACTTTATTTTTCATTTTCACCATCATCTTCTTTAAATTTTCTCTTATTTTTTACTACAAAATAGAGAGGATCCTCTAAAATTATTATTCTTACTTTAAATAATATATAAACTTAATAAATAAATTAATTATTAGGCACATAGCAAATAAGGATTGGTTAATGGACACAAGAGCCAAGATTAGCTTTCCTCTAAAATTAGAGGAAGAATGTATTTTTCTCTTACTAAGAGGATGCATACTAGTATGTCCACAATAGAGATGACCTCCTCTTAGATGAGAGAGGGTGTTAAGAGGAGAGGTAATTCTCTCTATTGTACATGCTCTAAGCAACTTCCTCTTGTTAAGAGGACATGTAAAATGTGTCTTACAATAGAGAGGATGACCTCTTAGAGGAAAGAGAGTGTTAAGAGGACCTCACATCCTCTCTATTGTGGATGCTCTTACACTTTTGGGTATGCTGTTTAAGTTCATTATGGTTCATTTTCCAAGTCGGTGATGGTCGATGGGAGGGATTTTAGTAGTTACCTTAACTAAAAATGTGTATTTTGGAAAACTATTTATAATTTAGGTTTTATAATTGATTATTTATATTAGTGGATATAATAATAAAGTGTAATTTGAATTAGTTACTTAAAATTATTATGAGTCATTTCGAATTATCTCTAATTATATCGAGTGATTTTTGATCAGTTCATTCACGTTGAGTTGGGTGGGTATGAATCAGCAAACTCGAGTCAAATGCAGGTCGGATATCTTCAATTGGGATTTTAGTCACATTTGGATTCTTTACTTGGTATCAGTCTTATCAGGTTGAGTTAAGAGGATTTTTTTTACCAGTTTATTTTAGGTTGGTCTTGTGTTAAAATGTTTTTTTTTTTTTCCAAAAGGCGGATTTACAATTGGTAGAAAAATAGAATTGGCGAGCCTTTTATTCCTCAAAAACAAAGTAATGATCATATTCGTATCCTAAATTTTATTCCATAGGAGAAATCGAGCCTTTTATTTATAATCAGGTGTACACTAAAAATTTAAAATGGCGCCTAAAGCAAATAAAGGCCGAGATTGTAGTGGACGCCTCTTAGTATAAGACAACAATATGCTAATAGTAAATTACATTATCATAAAAGAAAACTAATGATGCCTTGTTATATGATTACATTTGGATTCTATAGTTGAATTCCCTCGTAAACAAGCATAAAAGCATTGAAAAAATAATTAAATATTCTAGTTGTTGGTACATTATCATAAAAGAAAACTAATGATGCCTTGTTATATGATTACATTTGGATTCTATAGTTGAATTCCCTCGTAAACAAGCATAAAAGCATTGAAAAAATAATTAAATATTCTAGTTGTTGGTA
>LHUT01003452.1:0-15817 GCA_001412135.1 Silene latifolia subsp. alba
TTCCATCAAATCGTGCTGCAATTGATGATGTCTTGATCGGTTGCGAAGTCGTGTATGATTCCCAGAGAACCTATCTCGATTAGCATAGTAGTTTGGAAGTAAACCGGTTTCAAATATGTTGAAGTTGTGGATTTTGCAGTAAATTCATAATAGAATTTAGATCAAAATTTTGATTAGGATCCATACCAGAAATAAAAAAATTTGATTTTTGTAATGAAATTATTTGGACTGAACTTGAAACATGAGAGAAACGGCGTGAGAATTTTTTTTTATCAATAATGCATGCTTATTAAGAGAAAATATAGGCTTTAAAAATAAAAATAAAGTACAAAAGATGGGGTCAAGACTTAAGGTGAGTCTTGGATTTTCAAGACTCGACTTAAGACTTTCTCAAGACTCATGTAGATTATTGGTAAGATTGAGAGAGTCTTGTCTTAAGACTCATCAAAATTTTGTCTCAAGACCACCAATAATCTTATCCTTAATGACTTTATGGAAGGTTAGCCACTTTCTTTGAATCAAGCACATACAAATGGTGTTTGCTTATATTGGCGATCAAACAAACTTGATTGAAAATCTAAACTTACATTCCACTTTAGTACTTTACCCACACATCCATCCACCTTTAGTTAGAACAAGTTCGATGTTAACTGTTGACGGCAAAGGTAAATGCTTTATATTGAGTCTTGCGTTATCTTTGTAACTTTAGTTGGTCTCTTTTATATCGGTCGCAAATTATGACAGTCCCAAATATAATCACTTTATTAAATAATGGCCACATTTTCTCATTAAAATGACCCCATTTAGGTCCGTCACAATTTGTGACGAAAAATTGCCGTCATAAATGAGAATTTGCGTTGTAACTTTGCCAAGACTGTTTTATTTCGTAACCTAACTTAAAAATTAAAAATTATCAATAAATAAAACTAATTATTTACTATCATCAAACCATCTTCAAGTGGAAAATACGATCAAAGTTCCGTCTTGGAAACCGAGAAAGCAAATGGGAAGAAAATAAAAATACGGAGGAAGTAATTACTATGAAATGCCAGGGGTAGGAGTAGCCGAGCAGTAGTCCTAACAAGAAATGTGAAAATTGCTAAAACATAATCACCGTCTCGGCGTCTCCACTCTCCACTATATTTTTTACTCGTATATTATAGTTCCCAACTCCGCCACTGAAAGAAAGGGTATTTGGTTAGAACAAAAATAACACAAATATGTACAATTTATCTGCTAGAGAGTAAAGGGTAAATATTTTAGCAGCAAACACAATAGCTCTACAAACTAAAGATAACTCTTAGGCCAAAGCATCAATAGCACAAACTATTTATGAATGCTTCAAACAACATAATAGTACAAGTAAACGAAAAAAAAAAAGCTCGAAGTCTTAAGATGGTGATTTTGATGAAGTAAAATAAATATCAATCACCGCGCTATAAAGTAACAGGGGTAGCTTCAGGATGGTAATGCATAATCTCCATCCACATCATTTCTCGAATCATGTCTTCGTCCAAATCTTCATCGATTTCAAGATCAAGTGGGAATTGAGCGGGAGGATTAGCTCGAGGATCAAATAAAGGAGACATGTATGGATGTTGAAGTGCTTCAGTAACACTAATTCTCTTCGTTGGATCGAAAACTAGCATCTTTTGCAAGAGATCGATAGCCAAGGGGTGGGCAGCTGGGTAAAGACGGGCCAAAGAGGTTCCAACAGAATAAGGTAGTGATCTTATGAATCTCTTGGCTTTTGGGTTGTCGATAAATTCGAGATCAGCATCTCTTTGGCTCCCTAAAATGTTGATGATTAGTTTCAACTGGTTAAGACACTCAGTTCCCGGGAATAAGGGTTTACGGCCAAGAAGCTCGGCAAAAATGCACCCGACTGACCACACGTCAATAGAAGTCCCGTACTTGTCGCAGCATAAGAGAAGTTCGGGGGCTCGATACCATCGTGTAACCACGTATTCCGTCATGAATTGGCCCTTGCCGCTACTTGTTCGAGCTAACCCGAAATCGCAAATTTTAAGATCACAATTTGCATTTATAAGAAGATTACCCGGCTTCAAGTCTCGATGAAGGATATTTGCCGAGTGGAGATATTTCAGGCCTCTAAGCAACTGCATCAAAACAGTTAAGTTAGCTTTCAAGAGTTGTGACTTGGTGAACGAGTTTGTTATATCAATTGACGGATTACGGAAAATCAGATTTAAACTACAGCTAAATCAACAATTAAGACTCCCTAAAATTAAACAGGTAAATAATGAATCAGTTCTAAGGGAGTATAACACAACAAAAGTATCTTGGTGACTTTTTAAGCGTAACGATGAGCAGAAATTTACATACATTAATATAAATAAAAGGTAAACTTTTACATGTTCTACAAATTATACGTCGAAATGTTTAAAACAATTTATGAATTGGATGAAATTTGGTCATATCATACTTTCACTTTGTTTCATTGAAGACGGGCACAATCCGTCAAGCCGAAAATGGATAGTGCCTCTCTCACAATATCACAAGTGGGAGGCGAAGTGGGGTGCTCCATTTAATTCCAACTAAATTTGCCACTTGCATATTGTGAGAGGGACACTATCCGTCTTCAGCTTGTGACGGATAGTGTCCGTCTTCAATGAGAATTTGTGTCACACTTTAGGTTAGAAAGGTGGAAAATAACCAAATACATGACCCTGATTACTAAAGTTAAAACTAAGTCAACTTTTAAGGCGCCAAAGAGGAAAATTTCCTACTAACTTATGGCTAATATTCTTACTAGATTATCAACTTCAAAAACTACAGCAAGATAAATCAATGCATATTTGAAAACATCACGCAATTTATACTCTCAGAAATAAGTCCAAATACAAGTACACGACTCCAAGTGTACCTGCTAACATTATTGGAAATGGAACCTAAATTAAGCAATATTCACACAACCGTTTTAGAAAGGTTACGCTGTTATGTTAAAAGACAAACAATATGTAGCAAGGACAAGCATATTGAACAAATATGAGCACTATTTTTAGCAAAGCAGGATGGAGATGCTACACGAATAACAGCTGATCAATTTTTTTGCCAAGATAATATTCACATGCTTAGCAAGTACGCGCTGTTTTTTTGTATGTTTTGTAGTGCTTGACAAAAACTCAAATGTTAGGTAGTCCGGGGCTAATAATGTTGGTACTTAAACTTGAGAAATGTTGACCTAGTCTAGCAAAAGATGGCACATGGGTGTCAAACGACTGGTATGGCCGTATGCGGATCGGTAATAGCTCAAACTTGTGTGGTGAACAGAAGACTCTCAAATATATGCTTGTACATCATCTGAGTGAACACAGGAGCTGGGCAAAAGTACTCAATGCATAAAAAGCAGCCAGGAAAAACGACGCATACTATTTTTGGGTTGGGCCTAGCAGAGGGAAGGATTACACCAGCATTAAAAAATCTGTCCATCTTGATTTAAGCCAAAAGGGTAAGGGAAGTAGCATTTCAAAATTCCTTTCATTGTGTTCACGATAAGTATTACACTTTTCTAACTGCATTAGAAGAATCAGTAGTACAAAAGGATTCTCCAAACGAAAGAATAGACATAGCAAAATCTCAGTAGCCTGTAAGACATCTTCGGCATACACAAATCTTATACGTCATTGATAGTCCACCCCGAAAATCAATATCAATAAGGTATGAGCATGGTTACCGAATTCGCTCGGTACCCTACGAATCGCGAATTGTTAAAAGCGAATTCTATCATGTTGCTTACTGAAAATACATATAACACACATTCTATAAGAGCGAATCGCGAATTGGTAAGGACGTATTCATAGCGAATCCGGTAACCATGGGTATGAGAATACTTGATAGCTCAAAGGTTGATTAGACAGATCAAGGTCATCATTGATAGTCCATACCGACAAATCAAGTATCAAAGACGAGAATATAAATAATATGACAGCAACAACAAACCACATTACCCTATTGCCTCAAAGGCTCCCGCAAATGGTGTGGTAAGGGGGCATATATATGCAGCCTTATACCGAAAAAGACTGATTCATGAATCATGATGACCCACAATCAAAAGGCAACCAATTTACTAGTCCGTAGTCACTTTGTTTTATTTCACAATAGTCTAGAACTAAAAAAGAACGTGTCTTTACTCCATTTGACACGGAAACAAACAATGATTTGATGGACAGACAGCAAGTTATACCTGGAACAAGAAATATTGGCAATGATCATTGGTAAGAGCTTGAGAGGACTTAATAATCTGATGAAGATCGGTGTCCATAAGTTCATACACCAAATACACATCCTTGAAATCCCTAGGATGGGCAGGCACCATGACATCCTTCAAAGCGATCACATTATCATGCCTGAGGTGTCGAAGGAGCTTCAATTCACGCAACGTCCTCAACGCATCAACTTTATTTTCAAAAGCATTATTGATCTTCTTAATAGCAACTTTCTCATTATTCTCCTTATTAATAGAGGAGCAAACAACTCCATATGCGCCACGACCAATCGGCTTAATTGGCACATATTTTGTGTCAATCTCAAACAGAGATTGCCACATTGAAAAGTAATGCTTCCCTGGGGATCTCACCCCATTCGGAGGCTCGACAGGCGTCGCCATTCACTGCAACCCATACAAACCAACAAATCATGATCCATAACTACAGTGAATTACAATTTACAAACACCCTTCAACAAAATTCCTACTTAATTAAAAAAAAAATGTTTTTTCACATTAATTTGCATTTATCAATGATTCAATGAACATCAAATGTACTTGATCACTTGATGTAATAATGGAATTAATAATTCACAAATTTTAACTTTACAAGTAACATCATAAATTTCTACAATATCAGTACAGTACTTGTAAAATCAATCAATCACATCATTAAATCATCTGACACTTACTCTGAGCAACAAATCATTAATCCAATGTAAATTCTTGTCTAAGTCCGTCTTACATGTTTCACACTATATTAATGTAAAACCGTCTTATTCGAGACTAACTATTAATCCAAGAGTAAAAAAGTCGCACTCTTTTCCAGCTCATACTACTCAAAAATCAGACTACAATGAAATTACTTAAAAAAAATAAAAATATACCTTAAATTAAAACCTTGAAATCAAAATAACCTCAACAAAACAATGATCTGATGAATCAAAGGGCAATCTTTAAACCCAATTCTTCAAAACACTGTTTCCTCAAACATACTTGAAGTAGAAACATCTTCCAAATTTGCCACCTTTTTTCCAATAATTGATCAAAATTTAAGAAACCCACATCAAATTATAACAATTAACAGAGAATTAAACCCTAATTGGAAAAATTAGCAAATTCCCGCCAGAAATGAGCATTGATCAGAGATCTAAAGAAGGGATTTTTGTAAGGAAAATAGGTGAAAATGAGGAAAAAGGGTGGAAATGAGCATTATAAATGAAAGGGTTTTAGGATCAGATCCTGGAATTGGGAGATTCGTGACGGATTAGTTGAATTAAGGGAGAGAGAAAGAGTGAGAAATGAGGTTACAATAAAACAAAAGATAAACGGATGATTAAAGGAGACGTTTTCTAGATGATATTTTCAAGGTTTAATTTTTGTGTTTGTTTTTTTACCGTTATTTTTTCCCCTTTTGAGTTGTTGGTGTTCTGCTGGTACGAGTTACGACTTACGAGTACGACCGAAACAAAAGATGGCAAATTGGATATACGATATTTTCAAGGTTTAATTTTTGTAGGGCATTTTTTAATGATAGATTTTATTTAGAAAGATTTTAAATTTAGATATCTTATAATTCCTTTAAATCGACTCCTTTGATATTTTCAATTAATTTTTCAATCATAGATTGTGATTTTTTGTGAATACCGCCGATTTAAGACAGTCTTGAACACGAATTTGCCTTTAAATTGACTCATTTGATATTTTCAATCAATTTTCTCCAAACTTGTCATCTCTACTCTCCTTTTGAAATAATGAAAAAGAAAATCACCACCTCCTTCATCTTGTGATGGTCCACACACTTACTCCAAGAATACTTACTATATATGTCGGATCTTGGTTTATGATTCCTAGTGTAACTAGGTTATTTATATTTACAAAATGTATTGTTATTCTGCACATTCTATGTTTCTAACTACAAGTCATGCATTATGATTTAAGCGTCTTTATTAGTGTTAGTCAATAAAACTGTTTCCTACATGTAAGCTTGTTAGTGCTTCTCTCTTACATCGAACAATCGATTCATTTTACTTTTATTGCACTTGTGTGTCGCCCGTAGACAATCGTGAGTAGGATTACCGACACACACGAGTCTTACGAAACGTTCTAATGGATGATCCCTCATTAGGGCAACCCCTTTTGTTGCTTGCATTTTTGCCTTAGACAATGGTACGCGCCCGATCTGGCAAAAGTAGTGGATCGTGACACACAGGGGCGTCTAACACCCCGTGCGACCACGGGCGGAGGAACCGGGCCTCNNTGATTAAATTCAATACAAAAATCGAAGTATAGTACCCTTATGCATTCATATTTAGGGCCTCATTTTTTTCGGTGCACCGGGCCTCCATATGTTTTAAGACGCCCCTGGTGACACATAGCGCCTACCGCCAATACACCACCACTGTCCATGGCATAACATCATTATCGCCCACGTCTCCAAACTATGCCCTTCCTTCCTTCACCTCCACCATCACCAGACTTTTCAATTTAAAAACTGCGATAAAACATGACATGACATATTGACATGTGGATATGAGTTATGTACCTGGCATTTATTAGTGTAACATTTATCGTAAGACAATTGAACTAGTGAACCTCACACCACAAAAGTAGAGGAAGATTTCAGGCTAAAATGTATTCTTTTTTCCTTTGAAAAAGTACACACGTATCCTCATTTTTAAATGTATAAAAAAATTTAGTCCTTTTGAGAATAGTTGCATATTTATATGTGTTTGATTCATACTCAAATCAAAGTAACATAGGCTATACTTGAATTCAATCAAAGCGAACGTCTACCTAACTTAACAATATCCTTAACAATATTATCAAAATTATTTAAATAAAAATGTTCCTCATCTTTAGAATGAATATATAAGAGTTGTGGAATCTAATGACCTTTTCAGCTCCTATCTCGGTTATCTATAACACACTTCATATTCCATGCTTATAAAAACCGAGTTACTCTAAATCTTTCTGTGACACAAATCCATGTCTAATCACAGTCTGAAAATTAATCCCCAACAACTCTAGATTCAAATTTAAACTCGTGAAACTTGGATATAACTTGACCCGATACAAAATAGATTCATTATAGGGACATAATTACACATGTATCTACTCTTATAATGTACCACCACACATTTTTGGCACATGATATAAAAAACACAGAGCATTATTTGGTGACATTTGAAAAACCCAAATCAGAACATATAATGAGAATGTAGTGGCGACGTCATGGAAATACCAAACAGATGGGGACTGCTTTGCTATAGCGGCTTCCAAGTTCCAACCACAGGTGGACATCTATAGTTGGAATTGAACCCTACATTGCTCCTCTAACTTTATAGTTTGGTCAACTTTCCAACTCTATAAACATACACAACAAAACGAGTGATTCAACACAAAGTGGTTGTCTTCTGCACTTGTACTCCCTTGCTTTATGTGTCTGTTAGAGTGTGTGTTAGGTTAGGTCCCTTTCCCACAAGATATCATCATTTCCTCATTTTTAGTTCCATCTCAACTATTATCTATACTGCCGACTACTGGTCTTTATGTCTTTGTTTTTTGGAAAGTTTGGCAAAAAATAACCTATTACCCGACTACACGAGCTCGTCATATATCTCTATCGAGTTATAGGGTTCACTAATTAGATATAGATTTGTGATATTAGAGATGATACTCTTATCTGCCAATACGGTGTGAAAATACCTCATTGCAAAAGACAGTAATGTTTGAAATTTGAATGTTGGTTGAACGGACGATGAAAAAATGAGAGCGGGTAATTGTAGGTTCTGGCAAAGTAAAAAAAAAAAAAAAAACCATACTTTTATTAATCCAAGGGGTTGGTGGTTAAAGATAAAAAAAAATGGTACAGATGCAGATAATGGCTGTACTACCTAAGCACATTCTAAACTGTACATACACAAGGAAAAGAATGCAAACCATATGCAAGACATTGATTTTACAGGGTGTCATACATATTAGATACCTTGCTTGCTCACTTCGTTTTCGCCCTCTTAATTTAGTGTTTAACATATGGTCCCTTTTTAGAGGATGGTACCGGAACTTGTAAGCCACTCTTCCAAGAAAGCTTCCCTTTCAGCCTTGAACTCTTCAAAGTCACTCTCTAACGGCGCTGACTGTTGGGTTTTTCCATCTGTTGATACATTAGTTTCTTCAACTATCTCATTTTCAACCTGGCTCGATAATGGCAGTTCCTCATCTTCATCTGGAGGCGATACTTCTGTGATTTCGCTCGTCTCATTAGGATTCAGTTGGGCCCAATTCAGGTTAACTGCCTTTTCTTTGGCGGATTTCAAGACGCTTGAAAAGTAACTTTCTGGCTTCACACTGTCATCCCGGCTAGTACTTGTCCCCTGCCCCCAGGGCATCGGGGCCCAAGGGCTGGTCCCACGGACCTGAAAGCTGGAGCTCCTCTGTGAAATCACGCCTCGTATGGGTTGTTTAGATGATATTAGGGTTAGAGATGTCTTTATATCTCGAATCATATCATTGATAATGGGGAATCCGCATTCTTTCATTGTCCTAGTCATCACAATAGAATCTTCTAGATCTTCGGTGTGGAAAGTCACTTCAGTTGACTTCTCTGTAACGTTGTTCTTGAGCTTTACAACATTGGGTACTGCATTCTGAGCATGTTGCTGGATGTAGAAGAGCCCTACCGAAGGTTCGTTGGCAACGTATTTAATCATATCTCCCAGGTTTTCATTAATCTCCACAAATCCTTCAGCAACTGAGAGCTCACACATCTACTACAAATACACAAAATGCCAAACAGTTACAATGTAGCTGAAGTTAAAATGTTGCCGCTTAAGGGGAAAAGGTAACAGACTGAGGCAGGAAATTCAGACATATGTTTATACTTCAAGAATTCATGAAAATAGAAGAGAATCTAGAAGCCCACATCCAATCATAGCTTGTGTATCAGTACGTCTTTAAGTAGCCTCTTGTGACGGACTTCCCTATTAAAATTGTGAGACACGGTCATTTATTAAAAATTTGACTCATATACAACTCATAAATGAACTACAGATTAGAGTGCCACACAGAAACTTGTTTAAAGAACATCTCTTTGAGAATTTATGATATATCAAAATTTCAAAACCCAGTATAACGTATTTGGCTCTCAGCTTGTTCCTGCCTTCTCATAGCTTGTACTTTCCCATATGATCGGCAACCCAATGATTCTCAAAGCATAAATTTCTGAGCAATCAAAAAGACGTTGTGCTTACTTAATTCAATCTCCACTTTCCACTAAGATAACTTCACATGAACCCTTTCAAGTTTCAAGTCTTTCAACAATGAAGAACATGGTATGAGAGTGGATTTCCGTAAAATTTACATTTTGCCTAATATGTCTACTTCTTTACTGATCACTCCACAACTTACTTTAAAAGGGCGAGGATCTAATGACGCACGAGGCAAAGGCACGCGTCTTATAACACAACACGCACTATTTTTCCCAGACAAATTTGTATTTCCAAAATATAAATTTGTGGAACAATATTGTTTTTGAATTTTTAAGAGGGCTCACATGTGAAGAAGTCTAACACTAGGGACAATATGGCAAAGAGAGGGAGAAGACAGAAAGAGATAAAAATCCATAATTGTGCATCTTGCTAGCTGCGTCTTATCTACAAGTCGCACTGAGGCGTTTTTGCAAGCGCCTCAGTGAAGTTTAGGCTTAAGCGCAAACTAGGATGCACTTTTTAAACTTACCTCCACACTTTACAATCAACTGCTATTATCTTGTAGCAGCTATTATCTTGTAGCATCCCCGCTTCATGGGTCTTTAATAGAAAAACCAATTGGTGAAAGAAATCATTATTTGATTTTTGAACACAGATTGTCTAATTTTTAGGGCAGAAGTTTGAGAATAATAACTCCTAAAATTATTTGTGTATCTACACGAGTACACATGTAAGAAAGTTGCAGACATTCTACCATTGCATCACGTATATTTCAAATTATTTTCACATAAAACATTTCTAGAGTTTCCAGGGGGAACCTACATAGTTTTACCCATTAGCCACATCCACCATCCACACCTTCCGAGAGGCAAGGTCAGAGTCTTTGTTTTTGCTGGACAAGATGAGAGACACTCCAGTCCCTAGTTGCAGAGAAATGATTCAGAGTCTTGCTTCTACTTAACCCATTTCAGTTCTCACATGAAGGAACCGTCATCTATAGAACCACCCACCGACAATCGGCAACCAACCTTGAAGTCAAGCTCATACAAGCTAATACAAGAGCGAATAGCTGAAGCTAATGGGCTTAGCTGCTTAAGTAGTGAGAAGTGAGAACTAGGACGCAACTATGTCTCTCATTTTGACCCCTTTGACAAAAAAAACAGTGTACTTAATCTTACTCCATACTGATTAAATTTCCAAACATCAACTTCCCTTGAACTCGATTCTAGCTACAGCACCCTTATTTTCTATTATGGGATGATATACTAGAGTTTCTAGTTACTTATCACAAGATGTCTTCCTTTACATCAATGCTCAACACCCTAAACATTTTTCTGTGTTAAAGGACCCATGAAGACAGGTTTTCATGATGGCGAGTTTTGATAATGGATCATGAGTACACTAATCAATGACTTAGCTAGGCGACAACGGCAACAAGCTAAATAGATTTAGTGGCTTGCATTTCAGCATTTTATTTCCTACACAGAGAAACTGACCCCTCCTCGGCAAGTCCACCACCCATCAACCTATAACCAGCTACCTCAAATTGAGAACAAACCATCTCCCTCAAATTCATGAATTTTTTTTGCTGAATTTCTGTATTGTGAGATGACTGGGGGTATTTGTTTCACCAGATTCGACATATAATAATATCCTTAATCTTCCTCAATAAAACTCTAACCCATTGTTTGGACAGAGAGAAACAGTTTCCTTTGTTCCGTTACCAAAACTGAACAGTACAAGCCACCATCAAAATTCTTTCAATTTGAAAAAGATTTGGAAGGAAAATTACACTACTCCACTCCACCTCCCCTTGCCTCCTCTTTTTTGTATCCGAACAAATGGTTAAATATCCGAATATCAACCTTCCTTGCACACACGCCTCTAAGTACCTCACAACTCTACCGCGTATTGTGATAACAATCACATGCTTGTCCATTAAGCCAAAGACAAAAGGAACATCCTCATTCCCCAAATTACTAATAACCTATACACCCTGGCTTTCATGGAAAAGATTACGCCTTTCGAAAACTTTGCTAGGAGGCATTGGGGGTGTGAACATGATATCTATGAACGTCACTAGTTCGATACTACTAATCACTCAAAATATCTAAACCCATAAATACAAATGAAAAGAAAAGATCAAAATTTCATATAACCCACAAGTAACCATAAAACTCACCAAATGTCATTAATTAAAAATTACCCTTATAATATACTCACTTCGTCTCAATCATTTGTTTAAAATACCCCTCCCTCGGAAAGAATAAAAAAAGGTAAGCAAATGATTGGGACAGAGGGAGTAACAATACAAATTCGGCAAAAGGGGTAGCATGGCAGTCTAAACCAAGAGAACCCAGTAATCAAACAACATAACTGGCACTGGAATTACTAAGCATCCTAAACAACGATAATTTAACAATCAATTAGAAATTCAATTGCAGAATTAATAATTGAACATTACCCAGTTATTACAAAAATAATGAAATTAATACCTGAGATTGAGAATTTTAAATCCCTTGTCCACAATTGTGCTTGAAGTAAATCAGCAGAAAGTAGATGAATGAAGAACATTTGCTGGAGTGCCAAAGTTAATGGTCAGATAAATACAATGTACAAAAATGAAGGGAAATATGGCCAATTTTGATAGGATAAATATGGAGGCAGACGATTGTTAATAGCAGTACCTTAATTGATGAAATTGCCGTTCTAGATGGGGACAAATTTCGTTGGGATTCAGTATTCACCACGAGTAAAGCAAGGTTCAGTTAGTCTGGCTGAAGACGGGTCGGAGCAAGTGACGGGTAATGTCACTCATAAAACGGATAGGTTTGGTGTAGTGGTTGTTCACTTCATCCTTTAACCATGAGGTAAGGGGTTCGATCCCTACCCATGGAAATGGAGCAAACTCTTTGGCCAGCCGTTTACCTCTTCGTGAGAGCACCCGCTGCGAGGGGATTATACTCTGTTGTCGACGGTGGACACCCCGATTTACACCCAAAAAAAAAAAAAAACGGATAGGGGGATAAGGTGGGGGCACCCCCATGTGCTTCCCTCTCTCATCTATTTGGGTCATTTGTGAGAGGAAATGGTATCCGTCACTCCAAAATGACGGATACGTGCCGTCTTCAATGAGATTTTGTGAGCAAGGTTAGACGGCAAAGCCCGAATTGATTTGGGTTCGGTTTACGGTGCTCATTTTATACTCGTAATTTTCATAAAAATCTTCAATTAGAAAGGCGTAAATGAAGTAAATTGTTATTACCATGTGTGGTGATACTTACTACTTACTTACTACACAAATCTGGTAATTACACATTTATTTAATGTATAGCATTCAGTTTTATTTAAATTCGAGCCAAGTGTACTAGTATCATAAGGCCATAAGCGTGTAAATGAGTTTTGACATTATTGCATATACAGAGCTCAAAATCAAAATCTATGGTTAAGTTAAAACAATTTTTTCGGTTAGTTTAAGTACTCATAGATATTACTCTATTAATTATAAGTTGAATAACTCAATTATTTTTGTAGACACGTATGACGTATACGAAATAATTCGATATTGATGAACTAAACGTCACAAAATGAACCGCCTAAATTAATTTGTCACAAAAAAATTTTATCGCTGTTAGAAAAATAGCAATGGTGTTAGGAAAAATGAAACACCTACTATTAACCAGTATAATAATCACATCATGGCAGAGTTATCAATAACCGACCTTAGCTCAGTTGGTAGAGCGGAGGACTGTAGTAGGTGCAGATATCCTTAGGTCACTGGTTCGAATCCGGTAGGTCGGATTTTTTTAATTGTTTTTCATTTTTATTTTCCACTTATCAAATGTGTGCTAAAATAATTTCGCATTTGCTATGCTGAACTTATCTTTCGTATTTGGAGTTCCTTGATATGGTCTCTTAAAAGAAGGGCTTATATACTCATGAAGTCATGAGTGAGGATCGGGTTAGACTTTGGAGTATGGACAAAAATCCAAAATCCTTTGGGTTAGTCTCGGTTCATCCAATTTTTGGGGTTTTATTGGGTCGGTATTCAGACAGTTTAGGTCGCATTCCTCTGATCGGATTTAACTTCTTTAGTCTCATACTCTCATATTTAGATACTCCCTTTTATTAAGTTTCTACTAATCTATGTTATTAAACACAACTTATTTAACTTATAGAGAGTACTCCCTAGTTTCTCGTTCCAAACTTAATTACATGGTTATCATTATTAATAGAACAATACAGATTCGAATGAAAGGAGCTGAACTGAATGAAACTGAAGTAAGAGTTAATTTGTGAATAGACGAGCTAAACTGAAACTCAATAGAGTTGAGCTGAACTGAAATGAGTTGAAATTAACCAGAAAGAACAGGGCCTTACTGCTAGCTAAACGTAATATTTGCCACCCACTTCCAAGTCCAAAACGTAGGTCCTTTCCTTTTCGGCTAAAAAGAGCTCAAGTGAACTTAAACTAAATGGAGCTGAATTGAACTAAATTAAGAGTTAATTTGTGAAGAAATGAGCCGAACAAAACTGAACTAAACTAAATAAAGTTGAACTGAAGAATTAAAGCCCAAGTATGAGAACTTTAGGAGTTTAGGTACAACATGCATTAGCCGTTGCATTTGTATAGCATGATAGTACAGTGGTACTATGTCAGTAAGAATTTGCCTTTAATGAATGCTCTAAGTTTATCTGTACTTGGTCAAAGTAGTTAGTAGTAGGAGACTAGGAGTATCCATGTTTCTCTTTCTATGTTTATATTCACAACACTTTACTTCAACAAAGCTCTTTCTTCCTCTCGCAAACACCAACAAATCATGGCCAAAATTCAGTTTATGGCATACATAGCCTTGGGTATGATTTCTTTAAGCCCGTTCCAGTGAATTCTTTACGTGTTTCAATTATGGGTGTCTTTGCGGATAACCAATCTTCGTCGATGCACATTGGTTCTCAAGGTAGTGGTGATT
The DNA here is from genome assembly GCA_001412135.1 of Silene latifolia subsp. alba. Taxonomy (NCBI): domain Eukaryota; kingdom Viridiplantae; phylum Streptophyta; class Magnoliopsida; order Caryophyllales; family Caryophyllaceae; genus Silene; species Silene latifolia. The sequence goes on from LHUT01003452.1 coordinate 14,409, forward strand.
ATAGTACTGATGGGCAGTGCTCATCTCCCGTGCAATCTTCTGAGGATGATGATAATGTGAGTGATGAAGATTTTAGGGTGGACGAGGCTGAAATGCATACTGTTTGTAGTTCAGACTCTTCAGAGTCCTCATATGTCTCGGAGAATGAAGTCAAGTCGAAAAAGAAGGCTAAAGCTAAAAAGATAAATGAGAGGTTTTTGGATGAATTTAATGACAATTATTTGCAATTTCTTAGCTGCCACCATGGTAGCAGCAGCAACAGCATCCAAGGGGAGAATGCTGAGATTTTCTGCAGTTCTGCGAATGTTGGCAAAAGAAAAAGAGGTAGGCCGCCTAAGAATAAAATTGAAGTAATCAGCTCTGATTCGGAGGCAGAGAAAGACTCGATAAGAGAATTTGAAAAATCTGAGAATGGTGGCAGTAGAAAAGGAGGAATGGTGTCTCACTTTGAGGATATCGACCATGGGGATGAACTGTATTTGGAATGGCTTCGTAGCCATGGGTTATCCAGCGGATGTGGGAGTGCAGGAAAGAGAAAACGAGGGAGGCCGCTAAAGGGAATGAATGTGGGAGTAGGCTCCGAGCCTAAGATTGACAGCCATCGACAAAAAGGCAGGCTGCCTAAGAATTGTGGCTATGGAAAAAGAGGCAGGCCGCCAAAGAATTTGAACAAGGGATTCGATTCTGGGAGAGGTTGCAGGAGAAGCAGAAGGCTACAAACGATGTCCAGGAAATGAAGTCTGTGCCTTTGGAATTTTATGCTCAGTACATTCTCGAGATATGCAATGCAGGTTTTCTGCACAAAGTTGCGCAAATAAGTGGTTTAATATAATTTAACCTGTCATTCTAGACGGAATTGCGGCACTAGTGATGTTTTTAGTATGTATGCTAACTTGTTCAAGGACTCTATGACTGTATCCTTTATTTTACTTGTGTGTTATTAATCTTAGTAACGATTCGTGTTTTTAGCTATGAATATCCTGTGAAACTATGTACTTGATGCAGTACCAGCTTGTGTTTCATGTTTATAAAATCTGCATTACTGCATAGCATGGTAACATAATGTATTTGATCATGATGGCGATGCTGATGACACCACTGCTCGTAAATGGACCGTTGCTTTTGACCGCATGCAAACCAAGATGGAAATAGTTTCCTGCTCCAATATTTGAATTTTTTGGCAAATCTTAACTTTATTAATTCAGAAGACAATACTCAATCCAGGACGTCCAGGACGTGCCACGTTATTAATACAACCTTTTTATTTTTGGAAATTCATGTTATGGTGGGACCCGTTAGTGCACAAAGTATTTATTTCTTCAGAATTCCGTCAATACAAACATGAGACAAATTCCGTCATAGAACAAATACTATGAAATAATACTATACATTCCGAATAAATAAAATTA
>LHUT01003458.1:0-15789 GCA_001412135.1 Silene latifolia subsp. alba
GTTGTTTTAATGCAAATGAAGTTAAAAAACCATTTTTGAAATCATTTTTCATATCCGAGTAATGCATTAAATTGTCTCATGTATAGCCAATCCACGCACGCATGTCAAGAACATGTTGTAGTCCGATCATCGTCGGGTGTTTTTTTGAAGGTGCAGATAATGGGTATCTACAGGTGTGTCTGTGGATCCAAGTAAAATTAAAATGGTGGCGGGTTAGAAGTCACCAAAGAATGTAGCTGAGATCGGAAGCTTTCTGGGATTTGCCAAGTATTATAGAAGGTTTGTGAAATACTTTTCGAAGGTAACAAGACAAATAACGACTTTAATGAGGAAGAATAATAAATTCAAATGGGATCAAAGTTGTGAGACGGCGTTCCACAACTTAAAGAAGCGTTTGACCAGATCTCTTGTCCTAACTTTACTTGAAGGGAGTGAGAATTTAGAAGTATATATTGATGCTTCGAAGAATGGGTTGGAGTGTGTGCTGATGCAGAATGAGAAAGTTATAACCTATGCTTCAAGGCAGTTGAAACCATATGAAGAGAATTACCTAATAAATGATCTGTAGTTGGGAACTTTTGTGTTTGCATTGAAGATGTGGAGGAATTATCTTTATGAAGCGACCTTTAAGGTATTTTTTAACCAAAAAAGCTTGAAATACATTTATACTCAAAAGGAGTTGAACATAAGGCAGAGAAGTTGTATTGAGATGGTCATGGCTATGATATGAAGATAGTATATTATAAGGGGAAGGCCAATGTAGTGGAAGATGCTTTAAGTAAGAAGACAGTGCATTCTTTGTGCACTGCATTATCGAGATTGAGGTTGAGATAAGAAGTGGAAAAGATGGGGATACATATGATCAGGAAAGAAGATGCAATAGGGGATTTAACAATTAAACCTGAATTATATGAGGAGATTAGGGGAAAGCAATTGTCGGACCCTAAGATCTTGGAGCGCAAGGAGAGTATAGAAGAGGGCGAGTCACCGAGGATTTCAACACATCAAGATGGTATTGTACGGTTCGATGGGACATGATGTGTAGCTGGAGATAGACCTGGCAAAAGCAACCTGACCCGATTGACCCGACCCAAAAAGGCTGACCCGAGACCCGAAGTGACCCGAACTACATCACCCGAATGTGACTTGAAAACCTGAATTGACCCGACCCGACCCGAACATGACCTGATATTTCTTGAACCATAACAGTCCCGACCCGAAAATGACCCGATCCAAAACCACCAAACCTGAAAATGATCCGACAAAATATAACTCTAATTGAACCGAAAAGACTTGAAATAGCTATTTCTCTATTATTCATTGACCCGAAAATTACNNCCGACCAACAAACCCGAAATCCGAACTGTCCCGGCCCGAACCCGACTCGTTGAGCCATTTTTCCAGGTCTAGCTAGAGATGAGAGATTAAAGAAGAAGATCACGACAGAGCCTTGTAGCACACCGTATTATGTGCATCCGGGTGGTGATAAATTTTATAAACACCTAAAGAAGACATTTTTGTGTCATTGGGTGAAAAGGAAAGTGGCGGAGTTTGTTAACTAGATGTTTAACCTGTCAGAAGGTGAAAGGGGAGCATAGAAGACCTCAAAGGAAGCTGCAATATTTAGATGTTCCGGAATGAAAATGGAAGTCTATCTCTATGAACTTCATTGTGGGTTTGCCTAGGACTCATAAGAGGAAGAATGTGATCTGGGTGATATTGGATCGTCTAACCAAGACTTCGCATTTCATTCCAATGAAAGATACTTGGAGTATGGTTGAGTTAGCTACGACATACCATAAATATATCTTAAAGTTGCATTGTGTACCTAAAGATATTGTGTCTTATCGAGATGCTCGGTTAATTTTTAAATTTTGGCAAGAGCTGCACGATTCTTTAGGTACTAAACTTAAGGTGAGCACAACATTTCACCCTGCGACAGATGGACAGATAGAGAGAATTACACAAATTCTGTAAGTATTGGCATGGCACCATTTGAGACTTTGTACGGGAGGAAGTGTAAGAGTCATGTGTGCTGGGATGAAGGGACATAATCAGTGGTATCACAACCGCAGATGATAGATGATATGATTGAGAAGGTTCAGTTGATTATGTAAAAGATGAGGGCGTCACAGGATAAACAGAAGAGCTATGGGGACTTACACTGAAGAGATATCGAGTTTGCACAAGGTGACAAAGTTTTTTTGAAAGTTTGCCGATGAGGGGAGTAATAAGGTTCGGGAAGCGAGCTGAAGTTCATTGGACCGTATGATATTTTGGATAAGGTCGGGGAGGTAACTTGCTAATTAATTAGCTTTTCCTTCGGCACTTAACAAGGTACACAACGTGTTCCATTTTTCGCAGATAAGAAGTATTTAAGTGGTCTGTTACATACTAGCGAGGCTGAGACAGTTTAGTTAGATGATTCAGTGACCTATGAAGTGGTAGCAAAGGAAATCTCGAACCAAAAGGTGAGGTAGATAAGGAGTTGCGAGACGGTGTTTGTAAGAGTTTTATGGTCAAACCATAATGTGGGAGAGGCAATGTGGAAGGCCGAGGATACAATAAAGGAGCGCTACCAAGATCTTTTTTATCAGGTATGACTTGTGTTCCATGGGTGTAACTTTGTTTTTAAAGGGGGTAACATGCAATACTACCTTGTTTACCATTGTTGTTGGCATTTTATGATAGGTGTTGGTTTGGTTTCGCATAGTGTTTTGTTGGTATGATATAGGGTTTTCTTTTGGTACGGTAGTATTTTCGGTATTGAGTCAGTTGTGATCGTTTAGTATCGATGTTGGTGGAATGATGGGAACTTGCTGTTTTTGGCAGTTTAATTTATTAGGGTTATATGTGCGAACTTAAAGGAAGTTCATTTTAAGGAGGGAAGACTTTAATACTTCGTATTTATAAGGTTGGTTACTTGGTCGAGTGGTCTTAGGGCTCTCGGTCGAGTGGCACCGAGTGCACTCGATCGAGTTGGTTATACGCGGGGCTTCTGTACGTTTCTGGAATGTATCACTCGATCGAATGTCCTTGAAAGGACTCGATCGAGTAAAGGACTCGGTCGACCACTCGATCAAGTCGGGCGGTTCAGTGGTTTTAATGGTTTTCGTATTTGAGCTAATAGTTGGTTATGTTAATTCGCCTTTAATAATTCTTTAATCTTTTAAACCCTAAGAACATTTTTACACACTTATTAGCTTACTTCTCACGCACTCTTGTAACTTCTAAAGAGATAAAAGAGAGTGATTCATCAGGATTAGAGTTTTCCTCTTGCGCATTAATTCTTTTTTGTGGTAAGACCTCTAATCTTTGTGATTGAAGTTCTCTTAATTATTCATATGTGACTTAACCTTAGAACTTGGGGGTTTAGTGAATTTGTTATTGATTAGGCAATCCGATAAGAGTAGTATGTAATTGTATGATATTAATGTGTTATAGGTGACGAATTTGTAGAGGAGAACTTCGGATTCATTGTCGCTGTCCGGAATTTCTAAGGTAGGGATAAGCTCTACTCATCCTTTGAATTTGTATTATTGATTGAATGCTTACGTAATGAGACATCATGTGAATGGATTATGATTGGACTGGGATTATTGAGTTATTGTGAATTATAATTGATATGATTGTGGACGAAGTACGTGGTGATTAGGTTCCACTTGTGTTTAGGAATTAATACGGGTAATTGGCTCTAGCGCTGTTGATCGTTGTTGCCTCCCTAGAGTCTTTTCTTGTGAACCCGCCATAAGAGAGATGTGCGCATACATTTAATGATCTGAGGGATGAGATTATTTTAGATTATTTTACCACTTTACCCTATAGTATTACCACTGATTCTTGTTTAAGAAGGACATATATCCGTCTTAAAAAATAAAACAGATCAAATAAATAAATGAATCGAAAAACAGAATACCTAGAAAATGGCAAATTTTTGTCTCATCCACCTATATAGAATAAAATTTGACCCATTAAAAATTGTCAGGCAAGGGACTCGAACCCCTGACCTCCAGCTATCTATTTTTGTATTTCATTAACTTCCTCCTTCACCAATGCATCACCGCAAGATTTAATAAATGATGTAATCTAAAGAGGAAGGGGGATTGCACTATGGACTATATGAGAGCACCCTTGGTGGCTTGCTCTACTATTTGCATATCTGAAGAGGAAGGAGGATTGGGTATTAGAGACCAGGTTCTTTGGAATAAAGCAATGGTTATCAAGTTGGTGAATTGTATTACATAAAGAAGGATAGTCTGTGGTCAAATGGGTTCACCAAATCTACATAAAGCATAATACTTGGATGGATTACTCACTTAGTAATGAATCAAGTTGGGCTTGGTAGAAAATATGCAAAACAAAAGAAGATCTGGCGGCTGGGTATGCTAATGGGAGATGGAACATAGAGACTAAAGGCTACACATCAGGGGATCCTACTCGTGGATGAGAGAACAGTGTCCTAAAGTCAGGTGGGCGAAAATGGTGTGGAATAGATGGTCTTTACCCAAACACAGCATTTTTACTTGGTTAATACTTAATGAATCCCTAAATACTAAATCAAAATTAAAACGAATAGCGGTTTATGATGAGACGCTTTGCTGTCTCTGTGCTCAAGCAGATTAAACACATAAACACTTGTTTTCAAGATGCGATTATAGCGAAGTATAATTGATGAAATAAACATAAGGGATAGATTAAACATACGTTAGGACAAGAGTTTGGAATGGGGCCTGCGCAGGAGAGGAACGAAGCTCCAAAGGGGAGTCCAAGTAATGGTGACTATGGCGGGACTATGCCACATATGGCACCAGAGAAATAGAGCTCGGACTGAATGTGTGGTGGAGAACCCCGTAATGTTGCGAAACGTATTCTGATTGAGGCGAAAACAAGATATAGTGAGGGGCTTAAGCTTCCACTCGCAGCAAAAGATCAACAAGGGTTTGATAAGAGATTCCGAGAGTTGTAATGAAATCTGGGCATGATTTTGAGGGAAAAGGAAGCTTCAAAGACTTGGGTGAAGAAGATGAAGAATGGGATTGATGTGTGGGAAGGTCTGATTTTGTTAAACCTAGATTGAAGTATCTGGAATTGATGCTAGTTTGGAGTTTATTTCAGGGAAACCGATTTTTACTGGTTAACCTGGGCCTTTTGTACATGGACTGATTTCGGTTATTTATAATATCTTACATTTAACCCAAAAAAAAAATGACCGATTTTACGCTTAAGACGTATATGATCATCTTAAGCAAGACCAACCTTGTTTTACTTACTACTTTATATTCTCTTGGTCACAAATTAGATTTGTAATGGAGCGCGGCGGACATAACTCATGTTAGGGTGTAAATGCATGATCCACATCGGTGGTGTAGAGATGAAAGGGCATTTTGTAAGTGTCCACTAAATATAATAGTACGAGGTCTTCTGGGTAGGAGTCTAAGAATAAATCCGTGAGGGTTTAGCCCAAATCGGACAATATCATACTATTATAAACAGTTGATGTTCACACAACATAGTCCCAACAAAAAAGGTTTCAACGCTTCTATATAACACTTTATACGCAAATTCTTATTTTAGACGGACTATTTCTGATCAAATGTTACCATTATTTTCATTGTGAAAAGTGATACCTTTAGCTATAACATTGTATTATTAATGGCTACATTCTATTACAAAAATAGTGATATTTAATCCATCTTATTTTTATTTTTTTATTTTATTTTTTTGGCAGCATTACATAAAGTTTTACAACTTACGACCCTCTCATGGCCTTCTGAGCAAGGTCATGAGCGATCTTATTGAAACACCTAGGCATAAAGGTAAAACTCAAACAATGAAACAAAGGAAATAAAACACCCATATCATCCAGGATCCCTCTTGTAAGATGATGGACCATTTCCTCCCCAGATATTTGAAGCAACAACTTCAGACAATCCGAAGAAATGTCTAAATGTCGAATCCCCTGAGCAGAAGCCCAAATCAACACATCTCTGGGACCAATTGCTTCAGCTTGCAATGCCGATTGTGGCTTGACTTTGATACCTCTACTGAAGATAGTAGAACCATCATTCGCATGCGCAATCCATCCAATTGCAGCTTCCTTAACCGACTTCCACTCCGCGTCGACCCTAACCTTGACAGGAGTACACGAGTAAGAAGCCCCAACCACGTACAAGGGATGTCCATCCCGTATCTCAGTAGGCAAACAAAACAAACCGCCTCCTTCACCCTTACTCTCACCCCTTGCTTTATCCCCCTCCTCCCCAACCTTCACCACAGTATCCACCATGTTTCTCCAAATGCCATAGAACATCTGAGGGTGAAAAGAATCTTCCCGGAAGACCACCCTATTTCGGACCACCCATAAACACCACAAACTACCCACAAATTTAATCAGTTTAATATCAGCTCCCTCCAACTAACACAGGTAAGAAACCCAGTTGATAATCCAAGTCCCCACATCCATGGAGGGATCACAATTCACTCGAATACCCAAATCCAAGCATGCCCAAATACGTTTAGCGACACTACAATCCCTAAAAAGGTGTGCTCTTGTTTCCATAATCCCCGCCTCAACCGTACAAACTTTACAGGACGGATCAACATGGAAGCCCCGTTTAGCAAGACTAGACCTCGTGGGGAGAGAATCATAAACGAGCCACCATAGGAACACCTTCCACTTTTGTGGAACAGGTAGCTTCCACAGAACCTTCCTACAAAACCGAATACTATTATCGCTCATCCGTGTCTTGTCTTTAGCACTTGCATGCGTCAACATGAAATGATTAAATGCAACCCAATATCCACTTTTCACCGAATATTCACCGTTAGTCGTATGCTTCCAATAAATGCGATCATGAACCTGGGAAGCACAGACTGGGATTGCTAAAACATAATCCACAACCCCCTCATCAAAAATATATCTAACTCGTTGTTCATCCCATCCGCCATTCGCCTTATAAAGGTCCCCAATTCTCAAGTCTTTTAGGCCAACATTTTCTATTCGTAGAGCCTCAACACTCGCTTCTGGCATGTCACCATTAACCCAACGAGTAGTCCAAAAATTTAGCCTAGAAGTTATACCTGGTTTCCAAGCAACATTGCGCTTTATCAAATCCATACCAAATCGGATACTTCTCATACCCCATACACATTACCCGGCCTTTTATAGTCCAACTCGGCATTCATCCCTTGTCTTCCAAATAATTTTGCTCAAAACACCTTACAAAACAAAGATTCCTGACCCGACACAATTCTCCAGGCCTGTTTAGCTAGCAAGGCTTGGTTCAAACATTCAATATTCCGCAATCCAAGCCCTCCAGCACTTTTAGGCAAACTCAGAAAATTCCTACTACACCAGTGAGTACCCTTACCCGATTTACATCCCGCCCACCAAAAATGCGATAACAATGATTTAATCTTTTTAGTCACACTTACCGGAATCTTGAAAACCGATAGAAAGTAATTTGAAAGATTCGATAGAACCGATGAAATTAAGGTAAGTCTACCAGCCGATGATAGAAAAATTCCATTCCACGAAGAAACCCTCTTCATAACACCATCAGTTAACGTCCTAAATAGATCCCTTTTTTACCCCTGAAATTCTGTTGGAACCCCAAGATATTTACCAATCCCTTTGTTGTTTCTAATATAAAAAATCTTAAGGCACCTCTTTGCCTGAATCAACCTCATGCTTGGACAAAAAAGAATTCCAGATTTTTTGTCATTAATCTTTTGTCCCGATGCTCCGCAGTAAGCATCCAGAATCCTTTTCAAATGCGTCGCAGAGTCCCCCATATCTTAGAGGAAGAAAACGGCGTCATCCGCGAAGAAAAGATGCGTCAGTGGAGTTACTTGCTTGCAAAATGGAATACCCCGCAGCAGTCCACAACTCTGAGCCTGAATAACCATTCCCGATAACACTTCCATACAAAGAACAAATAAGTAAGGGGACAAAGGATCCCCCTGCCGAAGACCACATCTTGGTAGGAAAGCATTAAGAGGCGATCCATTAAGCAGGATCTCATACGAGACCGTCGTAACACAATTCATGATTAAACCAATCAGCCTCTCTGGGAAACCAAATTTATCCATAACCTTAGCCAGAAAACTCCAACGAATCCTATCATAAGCTTTGCTCATATCCGCCTTAAAAGCGAACCGCCCATACTTTCCACTTTTATGTCCATTTATCTCATGAATAGCCTCATGGGCCAGAAGAATATTGTCACTAATGAGTCGCCCCGGAATAAATGCATTTTGAAACACATCGGTCAGAGAACTCATGACCCGAGCCAGCCTATTGGCAATACACTTGGAGATAATTCTCATGAAAACGTTACAGAGACTAATAGGTCGATAATCTTGCACAACCTCAGGGTTTTCAGTCTTAGGAATCAGAGCAATAAAGGTGCGATTAGTCTCACGCAAAGCATGTCCCGAATTAAGCACAGAAAGAGCTGCCTTGGTAAAATCCTTGTTAATAAGACCCCGAAATTTCTGGAAGAAGATTGCCGGGATACCATCCGGTCCCGGTGATTTCAATGCCCCCATTTGAAAAACAGCAGCCCCCACTTCCTTGGCAATGAAAGATTTTGTCAACCAATCCACATCATCATCCAACAACCTCTTTGTAACACCCCGAAAAATCTCCTCCTACGCCACACTAGTCTCAAACTCTTCCATCGACACATTGGCCTCATACAACCCCATAAAATATTGCTGGAAGACTCTGCCGACCTCCTTGGAATCATACGTCCATTTACCCTCATCTCCTTTGATCCCATGGATATAGTTCCTCCCGGCTCTCCCTTTGACCCAGTTAAAGAAGTACTTAGTGCAGGTATCCGCATCAATAGCCCATCTAACTTTTGCTCTTTGTTTCCAGAACAAGTCAGCAGCTCGAGCAAATGCACGCACTTCCTCATCCACTTTAGAATGTTCCTCATCCTTACCCTCCCGTATAGCTAACTCCATCCCTTGCTTAAGACGAATATCAAAATCCTCCCATTTTTGTCTCCAATCCTTCCTCTTGTCCAATGTCCACATTTTCACCCTTTGCTTAACCAACGCAAGTTTCCTAGTAACTTGAAAAGCCGGAGAACCCTTAAACTTCACCAATTACGCCTTTTGTACTTCCTTAACACACTCTTCATGCTCAAGGGCCCATGAATCCAATTTGTAAGGTTTCCTTGACCCATTACAAAATCCATCTTATTTTAAATCGTCTGAAACATGACTTATTGCAACTTATAAGGGTGAGTGGGGGTAAGATCGATAAAGAAGTGTGTTGTAAGACTTGTATCATACGCGACAATTGGTCTCCCTTATGACGGGTTACCATTTGTGACGGATATTTTGTGAGATAAAATGGTAACAAAATGGGTTAGTGGAGAAAGGGGACCACATGAATAGTGTTGCAGAGAGAGAAAAAGTGNGTCTTCAATGAGAATTTGTGCATACGCGAGTACACGAGCAGAAGCTAGTACGGACCACTTATCTACAGGGACCTCATATAGTACATTCCCATTAACCAACCTGCCAACCAGTACTGATCAGTGATCTCAGTCACTCAGTCTCATATTCTAGTACTGTGCGTTTATTCTTTTCCTTGCACTTGCCACCTTTTCTAGGTTCGCAAGAATTTTTTTTTAAAGTGACTGAACTGTCTAAAACGTCAACGCTTGGGAAGTAGGCCAATAATGGACATAACTACACTATTTAACATGTGGTGCAATTTCGTCTAGATTTTAGAGAACTTCCAAACCTTAATTCTAAAATGACTAAGAATTTGATTTAAATTACCAGACTAATATTAAAATTGAAATCATTGGGGCGATTAAGTAAGATATTAAAACCTGACTATAAAATAAAAAATTTTAAAATACATAAATTTGATTGTTATTCCCAAATATAAACTATTCATTGAAATAGAGAGTAGTAAAAACAGATGGATGCATTTGTGGCAAAGACCACGAGCTAGCTATAAAACGGCCAAAGTGTTTTTAATGAAATAACTTTGAAACGACAATAACCAAGATTAAGGTAACAATTATAATTAATGGTTCATAATGATATTGAGTAGTGAGTAGTGACCACTTTGAAAAATTGTACTGGTACATAGGATTTTTCCTTTTTTTTTCCTTTTTCAAAAAGTGACCACTTTGAAAAATAATCATTTTTTAGTCATAAAAAATAGTCACTATTTAACAAAAAGTGACCACTTTTTATCAAAAATTAGTCACTTTCTCATGATCGCACAAGAGAATCTGCGTAACTCATTTATTGATAGTAATATATGATTTGTTTTAACATTGAAAAGAACCGTCTCACGATGTGATACCGTCTTATTCTATAATTTATGGTCAAGACAAAGTGAATTGAGAACGTAAATTTGGGATCACCATTAATCCCAAATTTCAAAAATTAGCATGGCAATATCAGGTAATACAGGCCTCTTCATCACCTAGGTTGCACGGACACGCCTAATTTTGAGCGTTCCCGTGTTGGATACCGTGTCGGACACCGACACTCGTAGGACACGCCTGAAAACGTTCTGGACACGTCTTGAACCGTGTCCTCGGTTTTTATGTTAAAAGAAAACGTGTCTGACACGGTCCANTTGTTTTGCTAGATTTATGCTCCTGAGTGTGACCATTGCCAATCACTTGAGCCAATCTACAATAAACTCGCGCAACATTTGAGAAGCATAGAGTCTATTGTCATAGCTAAAATGGATGGAACGACAAATAAGCATCCCAGAGCAAAGGTAATACGGAGTAGCTTGATAATTTTTCGATTCAGTTTAATGGTATCTGATCTACCCTTGACGACAGGCTAGATCAGAGCAACCCGAGATGGCCAGATTAAACGTAAGGTATCATTATCGTCATTCTGGCCCATCTCGGGTTGTTCTGGTAACATTAACTCGATAATACCCCCACATGCAAAAGGACCGATTAATAGTGTCTCCAAGGTTCGGCTAAAATAACCTGTGACCTAATAACATGAGGAGGGTTTCTCTCCATTTCCTAAAAAGAAATGGAGAGGCAATTTCCTTTCGGTGGTCCAGATCGTATTNNTGTGAATTGAACAAGACAGGGAAGATGAAGAAATGCTCAATGATCTCAAACTGCGTATGATACAATCCTAGGTTATATAGCTATATTGTACAACTAATAATATTCTCCTTCCTATATTATCTCCTAACTTATAGCAACTAAAATATACATATCATACAAATATCTAGGGAATAATCTCCACCATATCATATCTCCAATATTATAGTTTAATACTCCCCCTTAAGTTGGAGCTCGTGGAATTACGAGTCCCAACTTAAACTGTAAATGGTCGAAGATTTCTCCGCCTAAAGCCTTTGTGAATAAATCCGCAATTTGCTCTTTGCTTCTCACGTGCAGTGTCTTGATTTCTTTCGATACAATATATTGTCGCACGAAATGACAGTCTATTTCTATATGCTTCGTTCTATCGTGGAACACCGGATTTTTAGCTATATAAATAGCCGCTTGGTTATCACAAAACAATTCCATCGAATTAGTGTGGAACACACCCAAAGAAGCAAGAAACGATTTCACCCATATCAACTCACTCACGGCAGCTCCCATGGCTCTATACTCGGCCTCAGCGGTTGACTTTGCCACGGTCACTTGTTTCTTCGCTCGCCAAGAGATAGGTGATTGTCCCAACGAAACAAAATAACCACTTATCGATCTTCTTGTCAATGGGCAGCTAGCATAATCTGAGTCGCAATATCCTCTAATTTGCAAGTCACATTCCTTCTTCATCGTGATTCCCTTGCTTGGATTTCTCTTTATGTATCTTACTACTCTCAATGCCGCTTCCCAATGCTCCTTTCTAGGCTCGTTCACATATTGAGAAAGTATATGGACTGTGTATACAAGGTCCGGCCTTATGATCGTCAAATAAACTAGTCTTCCAACAAGTCTTCTATACTTCATAATATCCTTCAACACATAGCCTTTTGCTAATGACAAATCGTGTCTTTGTCGAATGGGTGTATATGCCGTCTTCGCCCCTTGCATTCCCGTTTCCTCTATGATACTCATTGCATATTTCCTTTGATTTAAAAACAGCCCATTCTTCCCATGAGCAACCTCTATTCCTAGGAAATATTTCAACTTTCCTAGGTCTTTGATTCCGAAACTTTTATCGAGAAATGCCTTGAATTTCGCACAAGACCCTTTGTCATTGCTCACCACAATCATGTCGTCCACATAAACAAGGACTCCAATAAAACAGCCACTTCGATTATAGGTAAACAAGGAATAATCCGCCATTGATTGTATGAAACCGTAACCTTTCATGGCGTATGTTAATTTTGCAAACCAATTACGTGAGGCTTGTTTTAAACCGTAAATTGATTTGAGTAATTTACATACCTTGTTTCCATCTCCTCTTTCGAATCCTTGTGGGACTCTCATGTACACTTCTTCTTCAAGTTCTCCGTGTAGAAAAGCGTTGTTCACATCCAATTGTTCTATGAACCAACCTTTTGACACGGCTACCGCGAGCATACACCTCACACTTGTCATCTTCGCCACTGGTGCATATGTTTCGTGAAAATCTACCCCTTCTACTTGAGTAAAGCCTTGAGCTACTAATCGAGCCTTATATCTTTCGACGGTGCCATCAGCTTTGTACTTAATTTTATACACCCATTTGCATCCTATGGGTTTCTTTCCCTTTGGCAATGTGACAATCTCCCATGTTTTGTTCTTCTCTAAAGCTTCAATCTCCTTACTCATGGCTTTCCTCCATTTTTCCTCCTTCGCTGCTTCATTATAGCGAGATGGCTCTTGCTCTTTATCAATAATGGCTAGAAAAGCTTTATGAGTGTTTGAAAAACAATTTGTTATAACATAATTATCAAGAGGATAACGAGTACCTGACTTTGAAGACTTGGATTGTGCGTGATGAGCAGTCGAGTTTGGGGTAATTACTCTCGTCGATTTACAATAGTAGTCCTTCTTCCATACGGGCTCAAATTTTTCCCTTGCTCCTCTCCCCATCATCTCTTGTCCAGCACTTGTGCCGGTCTCAACAGCCTGGTCTCCTTCCTCATGGACATCCAAAACATTTCCATCATTACTACCTGACCCTGCTATTCCTCCTTCTGTTTCGCCATTCTCTGTTTCGACATTGTCAGCTCCAATTTCTGGTTGGTCTCTCCCCTTCACAACAAGGTCCGTATCTATCTCATTGTTGGACCAAACATTTGGATTTATGTCTCTGTTTGGTGTAGTATGTGATTGAAGGTCTTGTTGTGATGACGTATCAGTTGTCGAAACCGAATATGGATAAACATTTTCATAAAAAATTATATCTCGCGAAACAAAAACCCGCTTTTCTCGCAAATCATAAACTTTTCACCCCTTTTTGCTATGTGGGTACCCAATAAAAACACATCTCTTTCCCCGTTCATCAAATTTATCTCGAGTTCGATCTTTATTGTGAGCATAACATAAACAACCCAAAACTTTTAAATTTTCGAGTTTAGGTGGTTTATGATATAAAAGTTCATAAGGGGTTTTCCCGTTAAGCAAAGGAGTAGGCGTCCTATTGATTAAATATACCGCAGTCATGATACATTCCCCCCAAAAATATAAGGGCAACCGTCCCTCAAAACGTAAGGCCCTAGCCTTTTCAAGTATGTGACGGTGTTTTCTTTCAACTCTACCATTTTGTTGGGGGGTATCGACATTGCTAGTACGGAATAGTATGCCATTTTCATCGTAATAATTTTTCATAGGTCTAGACAATAATTCCGTCCCATTATCACTTTGTATTATTTTCACATTTTTCTCGAATTGGTTCTTTACCATTTGACAAAAAATTTTCATGTAATCTCCGGCCTCACTTTTATCTTTCATCAAATAAACCCATACTGCCCTACTATGGTCATCTACAATGGTGAGAAAATAATGAGCACGAGTCAAGCTTGCCACCTTATATTTTCCCCAAATATCGCAATGTATAAGACCAAATAAAACATCACATCTACTATTATTGGGTTTAAAAGAAGTACGTGTTTGTTTGGCACGGCAACATGAATCACAAACAAAACTAGAATTCCAAATCAAACGGTGTCTAACCAAATTAGAAAAATGAGAAAAAATACTCTTCGAGGGATGTCCAACCCTCTTGTGCCATAATCGACTTTCTCCATCAACCTCCATACGACTCACAATCTGCTCCTTGCTCGGTTGATAGTAATATACCCCTCTTCGATGCTCACCTCGTCCAATCATCGTCTTCGTAGTCCGATTCTGTATATCACAATAATCCGGATAAAAAGTTATTAAACAATTGTTTTCATGAATGAGTTGTTGGACAGAAATTAAGTCACAAGTTAAAGAGGGAACAAATAACACGTCTTTTAAAACGAAATTGTTGCTCAATCGCACTTCTCCATGAACATTGGCTTCGACTTTTCTACCATCAGGTAGGCTCACGGTGGAAAACTCTTCTGTCCAAGTATTTTCCAAATATTCCCGCTTTCCCGTCATATGATGGGAGCATCCGCTGTCAATGAGCCATTCAACATTATTAGTTACTTTCATACCTTGGTGTTTCTCGTTTCCTTCGGGGCTGATGCTTAACAGAATCCGCAACCTTTCGATTTCGTCATTGGTAAACGGAATATTGGACTTCCCTTTCTCCTCTGTTTTGCTTCCCCCTGTTACGGCATGCGCCTGGTGGTTCCCGCGTCCTCTTCCCTTGCCACGGTTACCACTGCCACGACTGCTCCCATTGCCTCGCCTTCCTCGTCCTCTTTCTCGTGCCTTCACTACCTCATAGCCATGCTTGTCGTAGCAATTCTCCTCCGTATGATAGTATTTCAAACAGTGGCTGCATTGAGGTGGTGCTGGCCTGTCAGAATCATCCGCATCATCTCTGCCATAATTGCCCCGTCCTCTGCCACCATGATTTCTAACCGACATCGCAGCATCATAGTGTTCTTCTGTCACTTTGGTGAGAGAAACATGACGTTCTTCCCTTAATACTAAAGCATAGACACGGTTCAGCGAAGCAATCGGGTCCTCCATTAACAGATTTGTTCGAACATGTCCATAGAGTTTTGAATCTAGTCCCATCAAAAATTGATGGACTTTCTCCTCCTCCTTTTCTTTTGCTATGGAAGCCGCTGCACCACAATGACAATCCTTGATCTTGCTATACTTGGTTAATTCATCCCAAATGGTTTTTAACCGAGTATAATATTCCACAACCGTCTCCTTCCCTTGCTTGCACTCATTCAACTCGTTTTTGAGTTGATGAACTCTGGGAGCATTCCCTGCCGAGTATCGTCCCCGTAACTCTTCCCAAATTTCGTCAATTGGTTGAGTAAATGTGATACTCGGATGTAATTTCGGATCTATTACGTTCCGAAGCCATGCTCGTAACATTGCATTGCATTGGCGCCATGCTACGGCCTCTAAATCGTCTTCTTCATTGCTTGTTGGTTTCTTCACCGTCCCCTCAACAAATCCCAACTTATTCTTTGCATCCAATCCGTTCTTTACGGCATCTGCCCACATATCATAGTTTGTCCCGTCAAAAATTATTTGGGTGACGTTCAAACTCGGGCTATCGGATGGATGGAGATACAATGGAGATGCCATGGGAATTGTCTTTGGACCGCTCCCTCCTCCTTTTAATTTATCGCCAGACATTATGTGTTAATGAATTTCTGAAAAAAAATTTGGATCTTTTGGCTCAAGATACCATGTGAATTGAACAAGACAGGGAAGA
>LHUT01003460.1:0-14513 GCA_001412135.1 Silene latifolia subsp. alba
ACCCGCCTCACGGGTCACTTCTAACCCGACCCGCCTCAACCCGTCCCGCCCCGCCCCTTACCCGGGCCGGTTCCGGGTCTCCCAAAACCTGACCCGGCCTGCCCCGACCCGGCCGACCCGCACTGTTGACCACTCCTAATTCAGGCTATTCATTTCAAATTCCCGATCGAATATCGACTATTAAATTAGAAACTCAAATCTTTATTCATGGTTTAATTAGCATACCCAACATGCAAGGAAAAATTAATTGAAGTGAGCAGATCACTTGCAAGCTGTACCCATGATTAAACCTATCTAGTTCGGTTTATCCTAATCCTAATTTTTAGTAATCACAAGCTCACGACCTTACTCCACTCCTCCATTAATTCCTAAATATTAGAAACACTAACTTGAATTAAAGAATCGGGGCTTTGCCCCCTTTTTGCACCAAAAAAAGAACCTTGAATTAAAGAATCGTAATTATTATGTTAGACGGTCTCATACGGTAACTTTGTGAGACGTTTTCATCATATAAAAAGATAACTTATTTATCAGTATTAAATATAAAAAAATTTAAATGAAAATGAGTCACAGTACAATGTAAACGGTTTTATTCTATAATTTCTATTTTGAAAAAAATTGAAAAGAAGAGATTTGTACTTTTATGATCTCCAAAATGGCAAGAAGATTTGATAAAAGTCTAATCAAATCAATCAAACCAAATTAGGCAGCCATAGGTACTCATAACTCTATATACAAGTAGCCCTATTTCAAACCTAAACGGTTACTTTTGTATCTCTATATTATTTCTCTTTTTCCATTGCATGCCCATTCATCTTCCCTATGTTCTACATGCTCCTAGACAAAAATTCTAAAACGATTTTACAATAAAACATTGTTCACATGGCTACTAACGCGGTATTTTTCCTTTCTCCTTTCTTATTATGCTCCTATTGCAATTTCATTTAATGATTCATGTTATCCAACCAAAATTATTGGATTTTATGGCGGAACTAGGGGTTAACAGGGACAGTCACCCAAAAATTTAATTTTTTAGTTGAAATTTGTGAATTGTTTTTGTTTACTGTATTAGATTATAGTGTGTCCATCTTCCGTCACTTGCTGGATTTTGAAATTGTTCTTCTTCTTCCAAAATGAATGAACTTTATTTAGTACCCATTACTGAAAACCAATCAAGCCATTGATTTCATATTATATGATCAAATTATGCACTATGAAATCAGAAATTCAGAAATGTTCACATTTTATTTCCAGTTTTCAATGAACTGCTTTAATCATAAACATATTCTAATGCATCAGGATTGTATAATTGATTAATCAGTAAGTGTAAGTGTGTATACGATGTCGTATGATACAACAGGCAAAAAAGTAACCACTTTATGATATACTGTGACCATTTTATGTAAAAAATTGATCATTTTTAAAAAAATAGTCACTTTACTCTAACATAAAGTGGTCATTTTTTACGTGATGCTGTGGTGGCCATCGGCCCCTGAAGGATGAGAATTTCGTAAATTTTAGCTAAAATTTTTGAATTTTTTTGTAGCGCACCTTACATAATTACCCATTCGTTCCCCCTAAAATTTTTCGCTTCTAAGTTGAAATCCTGGCTCCGCCAATCGCACCATACTGAGGGTCTCATAGTATAATTTCGGTTGACTAATTGAATTTACACTCGTGTGTGTTCTGATTATTTAATGCAGAGGAAAAAGCAGGCAATGTCAAAGGCAGAGTTGAAAAGAGCCCTAGTCACTAAAAGACTTGCTATGCTACGAGATGATTCTGATGATCAGGAGGTTCATGACCATATTCATTCTGTAAGTAGTTTTCTCGTGTCGCGAGTCACGACCATTTTTTATGTTTTTGTTTTAAGTATGTAGTTGCTAGTATTTTGTTACTACGTGCAAGTTGTGTTCTTTTTTATATTCCGTAAACCATACCTCTCTCGTTTCCTGGCTTACTTTGAAAATGCGCAAGGCGTACCGAGGCGCTAAGGGGCCGAGGTGACGAGATGCAAAGCGCAAGGCGAAGGCGCGTGCCTTTTGGACGCGAGGCGTCCTATTTTTGATAAAAAAAATTGGGCAACAATAGCCTTTTTAAGAGTTTTCAAGTTGGATAACAGGTCAAGGAGTAAAGTTATGAATAATAGGGAAAAGAAATTGTGAGCCATGTCTAAAAGATATGGAAAGTGCGTACTAGTTAGCCTGAGCCTTGTCTAAAAGGCGCACCTAAAATGCACCGAGGCGTTTTGGCTAGTGCCTCATCCAAGGCGCGCCTTAGGTGCACTTTTTTAAACTAAGTTTCCTAGGTCCAAAGCGTCAAAGCGAAAAATTGGACCTTTATGTTCATGGCTGAAATCTATGCTTCTGTTACCAACAGTCCAACATGGCATCATATTTGTAGATTCAAGCCTCGGTTTATGTACACTTGGACCTCCGCACATCCTATGTTACTCCAACACTTCACTTTAATCACGTGTCGCATGTCCAACACTTAAAGTGTCCGACATGACACAACACAACAGTTAGACACTTCATTTTAGACCAAAAAATGGGAAACTGCACAGAAAAGAACTGTATCTGTCACCATGTCGTCCGACACTTGCATCTGTGTCCTGAGTAACATAGCATATCTATGCTCCAGATTGCAGCGGTCTCATAATTTTTGTTGCATTTGTGACAGGGTCAGGATTTGAAGTCCAGGTTCTAGAATATAGATTTAACAATTAAATTAAGAGAGAAAAAGACCGAAAATTTAAACAGAAGACTTGCATTATCATTTCTGCTATTTTATCTACTATAGTCTACTGTGTATGTACATATTTATTTTTGTTATTTTTGCAGGAAATTGGTGAGAATCCCAGTAATAGCAAAAGGTAAATTGCGAGTTCAATCGAGTTTGGATTAATTTGTTATATATACGACTCTATCAAAAAACATATACAGAGTAATTAAAAACAATATAGGAGCTGGTTAATGATAATGCAAGCGATCACTTGTCATAAGTTCTTATAACGATCATCTTAATTAATGTTATGCTCTTGTGATGACCGTTACTTTTTAAGCTGCAAGCGATCACTTGTCATAAGTGGTGAAGAACACGAGGAAGTTGGAAAGTTGGAATTGTCGGTTCAACCTACGAAGAAAAAAAGGTAAAACAATCCCTCTTGTTAAATGCAACTTGGGCTGTGTTCTTTTTTGCTGAAAATTTTTAGACAGAGTTGAACTGAAACACTTTTATAAGAGTCGAGCTACTGATTACACGATTAATGATTAGCGTGTCATTGAAATGTATAAGGTCTTGCTAAGTTTTTAATAGTCATGGTAAATGATGTTGTGCTCTAATGATGGCCGGTTCTTTTAGCCGCAAGAGATCAGTTGTCATAAACGACGAGCAGGAGGAAGTTGGAAAGTTGGAATTGTTGGTTCAACCCACGAAGAAACAAAGGTAAAATATTCCCGCTTGCCAAGTCCACCTTGGGCGCTGTCCTTTTTTGCTAAACATTTTTAGACAGAGTTGAACTGAAACACTTTTATAGGATACGAGCTATTGGATTATTGTCTAATAATTAGCGTGTCATTGAAATGTATAAGGGCTTGCTGAGTTTCTATTACAGTCATGCTAAATGATGTTGTGTTCTAATGATGTTCGCCTGTTCGGTGCTTTTTAGCCGCAAGCAATCAGTTGTCGTAAGTGGTGATAAGCTCGAGGAAGTTGGAAAGTTGGCATTGTTGGCTACACCTTCAAAGAAAGAAAGGTAAAACATTCCACTTGTTATATCCAACTTGGGTCGCGTTCTTTTTTGCTGAACATTTTTAGACAGAGTTGAACGGAAACACTTTTATGAGAGTCGAGGTAATGGTTATAGGATTAATGATTAGCATGTCATTGAAATGTATAAGGTCTTGCTAAGTTTTTATTACAGTTATGCTAAATGATGTGTGCTCTAATGATGTTCGGTATTTTTTAAGCCGCAAGCGACCAGTTGCTGTAAGTGATGATGAGCCAGACGAAGTTGGAAAGTTGGCATTGGTTGTTCAACCTTCAAAGAAAGAAAGGTAAAACCTTCCCTCTTGTCATAGATAACTTTGGGTGTGTTTTTTTTGCTGAAAATTTGTAGACAGTTGAACTGAAACATTTTAATGAAATACCTCAATCCTTGAAGAACTAAGCGGAAGAAAACCAGCATTAATTATTTGAGCAATGAGATTCATAATGGTGTTTACAATTCAAGAAAGAAGAGAATGTAAGTTTGTTGCTCCGTATTACAGTGTCATGTAGCGAAATTGCGGAGCCAATTTATGAAATATCGTAATGTATCTGTGCATGGATAGCAAAATTGCAGAGCCAATTTATGATTCACCATCATCTGCCATGAAGCGAGCTGAAGAGGTTCGAAAAAATCTTCCTACAGAATATCCTAGCTTTGTCAAAATGATGCTGCCATCACACGTGTCTAGGGTGTTTTGGCTGGTAAGGAGTCTAACGACGTATTTTTTTGTCTGTCTATACCAACTGATACCTCCACGATACATGCCTGATGCTTCTTGGTTTCGTGTCATACAGCATTTACCCAGCAGATTCACCGAAGATCATCTCCCCATATGTGACAGTAACATAGAGCTCATTGACGAAGCTGGAATGAAATTCGAATGCAAGTATCTAGTCCACAAGTCTGGTTTAAGTGGCGGTTGGAGAGGGTTCTCCCTCGACCATAAGTTGAGGGAGGGAGATGTAGTGATCTTCCAACTGATTGCTGTCACAACATTTAAGGCAAGTACATGCATTTTTAAAATCCGATTTTTCTTTTTACTTTCGTCTATAAATTTCTGTTCTATGTCACAAGTATTGTTTTTTTAGGTTTATATTGTACGAAATGATGGTCAAGATGAATTTCAAGTAGCGTTGGGGCTTCTTACATTAGACGATTGTAAAGGGCATGAAGTATCAGGTTAGTCACATAATTTTATCGTGACCGTCACATGAGCAATTAGAGGTGGGCAAAATACGGTCCGGACCGGAAAAATGGACCGGCCCGGTCCGAAATCTACCGGACCGGAACCGGAATTAAAAATTTCGGGCCGGTCTCCGGTCCACCATTTTCTAAGATTCCGGTTTCTGGTCCCGTCCGAGATCGGTTTTTTCCGGTCCGGACCGATTTGGACCGGAATCTACCGGACCGGAACCGGATTTAAAAATTCCGGGCCGGTCTCCGGTCCACCATTTTCTAAGATTCCGGTTTCCGGTCCGGTTCGAGATGGCTTTTTTCCAGTCCGGACCGATTTCGACCGGAATTATTGTTTTTTATTTTTTTCTTAAAAATATATTATAATCCGGTCCGGTCCGGTTTTGGACCGGTGCCCACCCCTATGAGCAATTACCTATATTGATCTATTTATATCCAAATATGTCTGCAATTATCAGAAAAAAGAGACGATCGGGCCCAGATGGTTTTTGATTCTGAATCTCCAAGCACTAGTAGTGATAATATAGAATGTGAAGTGCTTGATGGGATCTGTTTCTCAGATTCGGCCGTTAACTTTGAAGCTATCAAAAGTTTTGAAAATTTCCGCATCATTGTGGATGGCCTTGTGCTAGACTCCAAGTTCTCTGATGCTAATAGGAAGAAGTACTATGAGTTATGCTGCAGCCAGAAATCATTTTTGCATGAGCAGCTTCTCAAAGGCCTGAATTGCAATTTAGTAATCGGGATAATTATGGAGACGATTACCATAGCAGATGCCATAAAAGACTGCGCATCTTCAATGTCGATTGAGGATCTCCCAATATGGGAGCAGACGTTGAAAATGTGGGAGCAGACGTTGAAAGGGTCTGAACTCCTAGGTATGAAAGTCAACTTTTTGCGCGCTAAGCTTAACCTGATGTTAGGCAATATGGGTGATGGGTTGCAGAAATGTATAGACGAGCAAGCTTGTGCTGCTAAGAAAATGGTCGGTCTTGAAAGTAAACTCACAAAGTTGAAATCGATGATGGAGAAAATAAATTTAGAGATTGAAGCTGAGGTAGCAGCGACTGCAACGAAACTTCAGTCCAAACTTAAGGAAATAGCCAATTCTCCCTGGTAAGTTATGTTCTACTGTTTTCGTTTTTTGTGTGCCATGCACATTGTATCAGGAAACTACGCGAAATGGGTTAAGTGTCAAGCGTGTAATTACGGCATATTTTGTTAGATAACATGTACTCTGCTGGCTTTTCAGCTTAAAATCAGAAAATGAAATGTTGCATTCACTGTTTTAAATTAACAGGAAACTGCTGGTAGAAAAAACTTAATAATCAGATGCAAAGTTGCACACGCGCACGCGCGCGCGCACACAGTTGATAATAGTCCTAATTATTGTGGCAAATGGTCCACAAGTGTAGTATTGACTAATAGCATGATAGAGGAGGTGGTGGTGGTGATGCTGGTGGATTTCCCTCGCAACATCCGGGTGGGAAACCACCTGAGCCGCCGGACCCAGATCCGTAATTACCTCCACTACTATGTGTCGGTGATGGTGGATACATTAACGGTGGTCTTGGCCGTTTACTCGTGGTTACTGCTGAAACTGGTTGAACAACCATCTTCCTCCCACTATACAGCAATGTCATGGATACATTATCCGGCAACCCGGTTTTTTGCGACAGAAGACGAACAATCGACTTAGAATTATTGTTATGTATACAATACCATGGTAAACATATCAGGATAAATGAAATTATAGTGAACCGTAGGAAAAATATTACAGAAACTGAAGCCATGAAATTTCATATAACCCTAGTAAGTTGGTTTCTTAAATACTTGATTTTTTTGCATGAGACCGTGTTTTCGGCTTCCAAGAACTCATCTACTCTTCCACAAGGAAAGTTAGGTACTCTCATTATTTACCTTACAGTCAAAAACATTGACGTACTCCAGAATTTGATTTCATCGGTGTAGTACGGGGTATTTATTTTCAACGTAGATCAACTCAGGTTGAGTTCGATGGAAACGTTTGCCAGGTGATGAGACGGTGAAGTAATACGAACCTGAAATGACCTGAATACATACATACCAGACCATAGCACGTCCAAAATTGTCGATAAAACTACTTGTACTGAAGACTACATAGAGTGAAGTAACTGATAAATATTACGAGATGTAAACGACTAGACAATTGAAGACTACATAGAGTGACCTGAATACATACATACCAAACTAGTGTAGTATGACTAATATAAAAGAGTAGGTGGTGATGGTGGTGGTGGTGATGGTAGTGATGTTGTTGTTGTTGTTGTTGGTGGTGGTGGTGGTGATGGTTGTTTACCTGATGTTGGTCTGGCCTGCTGATGTGCTCTATTAGACATCGGTGGTGGTGGATAAATCGTTGATGATGGTCGTTTACTCGTTGTTACTACTGAAACTGGTTGAACAACCATCTTCCTCCCATTATACAGCAATGTCGTCATGGATACATTATCCTGCATCCCTGCTTTTTGCGACAAAAGACAAGAACAAACTAGTTAGAATCATTGTTATGTACTCCGTATACAATAGAATGCTAAACATATTAGGATAAAGGAAAGAACAGAGATGTGTACCTTGTTTAGCAGATACAGAAATTTCTGATGCTACAATTATCAGCAAGAAAAATATTACAGAAACTAATGATGCCATGAATTATTTTGTGTAAATTTTGTGTAACAGACAGTGTTTTGGTCTTCAAGTTCGCAGCTGCTACTCCATATATATACTGTATAAAGTTCGGGGCTTTGATTATTATTCAAACTTTCTGGACTAAAAATTATTCCATGTTTTTCTCAAGTACCTTAAGAGCTAATTAAAGTCAAAAACATTGACTGCAGAATTTTGATTTCATTAGTATAGTGTAGTACGGAGTGTTTATTTTCCACGTAGATCAACTCGGGTAGAGATGGTTGAATCCACACTAAAGAAAAATGATTGACAATACTGGAATTTCTATGCGAGGGCGCGAGGCATCAGGCAAGGTAAGGGTGGTCGGGTATGTACATAATTCTACCCATGTTGAAAACACGGAAATGTTTTTTTTTTTTGGTTACCCAAGGGAACACCCGAATACCCTGCAAACTCGGGACCAGGTAAGTCATCAAGGTTGCCCTTGATGGCAGGTGGATACCGTAGCACTCCCGTGTAGGGAGTCGAACTCGGGACCTCTCAATTGGTTGCCATTTTGCAACACTTTGAGGCACTCCCGCGCTTCACTACACTCAAGCCACTACATTCGTCGCCATATTTTGTGTGTGTACACCATTCTTGTTTTGTCTGAATTTAGCTGGTAAAACCCTCCCTTGTGAGTTTTAACATGTTGGGTTTTAACCCGAAACCTCTACTCAAGCAAAAATAATCTTTACGAGTTGATGTAAGTGCTCATGAATATACAACATTTATCATTTTATTCTGACTAGAATAATTTGAATTATGCCGAAAAACTAGACATAAAACATCCCAATCTAATGTGACTTGGCCGGATTTTTTTCCTCACTGGAGTTTTTTTCCTTCCTTTTTTCTGGTTGTAACCTTTTCGAAAGCACTTGAATTACAAACGTTTAAATTAATACTATATGTTTTTTCAATTGTATGTCGCTTTCGCTTTTCAAATTAAGATGCTGAATTTCAATGTCAATTTACTCAATAGTAACATTTCCAAAATTCGCATGGAAATGCGGGTCTGAGAAATTTGTCATTTACATGAGTACATGACAAAAAAATCAAGTACTTTTTTTTTGCAATAAAAAAAATAAAATAAAAAAAATCAAGTACTTAAACAAGTAGAAACAGTAAATTTGAGGAGCAAATACAAGTGAAGAAGGTCTAGCGCACATGCTACTTCCTGACATAGGTTAAAAGTTGAATAATTTCTTCAGATGATGGAAAAAAGTTACCGTACTAAATTACTAACAAATATGACCAACGTTAAGATGTGGTAAATATCAACAGTGCAAGATCTATTCTGTTATAGAAGTGTACCGGGACTAAAGAGATACTATGACATACTCCGATATAAACATGACCTAATTTACGAGTCATTTGAATCGGGAACAAATTGTGTTAGTTGCGGAGTTAGGGGAGGACTAGCAGAGTAACAGGAACGCTCCGACGCTCGTTTCTACTTTAGTAGAAATTTTCAAACTTTTTCCAAGTTTACGTTTTCTACGATAACCCGTTCACCCTGAAATTTTTCATCCCGTAAGTTCAAATCCTGGCTCTGCCCCTGAATCGGGTCATTTCGAATTGGGTTATTTAAGTTTTGATATGGTACGAGTGTGTTATTATTATTGAGCAATTTATAGGGGAGTAATAAAATTTGGGTTAGATCAGATCAATTCGAGTTGGAGTAGCACCTCGGGCCGAAGCTCGATTTACTTATCATTGAGCTTTTGTAGAGAGTTTATAGAGAAGTGTAAAGAGTCCCTACAAGTGTCTGTCCTCAATGCTGGACAATCCTGGCACACCAATAATGTTTAGGGGACCTTTGCATGTCTCTTTAATTTCTTCATCATCTTCTGTTTTTCCTTCAGTTTTAATATCAACCATAATAGTATACATTTGTGCTTGATTCATTTGAAAAACTGATACGGAGTATAAAAAGTAAGCGTTACGTTAACTATCCGACTCTACGGAGTCATCTGTTAGCTCAGTTGTTAAGGACGAGCTTAATGAAATGGTGAGAACGATAGGTTGCGAGTTTAAATCTCATTCCGTGTAATATCGTACATGCCGAGGGCCCTCCTTTTACGTCAAAAAACATTAGACAATTTATAGATACAATTAGTGGCGAAGTTAAGATTTGAATTCAGCTGGGGCGAACAAATAATGATATAAAGAAAATTCAAAAAAAGATGGAAAATTTAATCTAAAAACTTTGGAATTTTCATCTTCCAGCAGGGGCGAGCACCGCTCCTATCCCCTAGGCCTTGCATATAATATCTTTTGTTCTTTTAGGCTTAATTTTAGCTCATTTCAATTCGGCTAAGCTCTGTTCAGTTCAGTTTTGTTCACCTTAAGTCAGTTCCGTTCAGTTTATTTTTTCACAAAATTAACTTGTACTTTAGCTACATTCACTTCACCTCAACTCCATTCAGTTCAGTTCAGCTTAACTCATTCAATAAACTTATTTCAACCAGAAAGAACATGGCCTAACTATATTATAGTTTGCATTTTACTATACTAAAACATTGTAGGAATGTTGGTTTTCTAGGAAAAAAAGAAAGAAATTTTCTAAAGGCATTATATATATAGAGTGATAAGAGTATAGTGAGAAAGGACTTATTTATTGCTTCACTGTACTTTAGCTTCACCAAACTCATTGCTTAGGTTTTAATGGAGAAGCTCCAAGGTCCCATTACTCCATATGTATGTTCTCTTACCATAAAGTCTATTTTCATCAGTAATTATTCTGTGAGACGGTCTTACACCGTCAATTTGTGTATGTTCATTTATTTGCATTTCTTATTCTTATTGAAGATGTAGCTTTCTTGCATTTACTCCCACCTTCCCCTTCTTCCTTAATTCCTTCATTTATTGCTTCATATCTTTCTAGAATTTGGAAAATATTCCTACTTATAATTATTCCTCTTTTTATTCCTTGTGTGTTCCATGACAACCATATTGATTTCATGTTCTTTCAAGATGTTTTTCATATTTTCCACATTTTTCACCCGGGACCGGACTCTCAACACTCGGATATGGATATGACACTTAAACACTTTAATTTAAGTCAATATAAATAGTCGAGTCTGACACTTTGACAGGTACCTGTTTAATTTTGATTATATTTCTCATTACTTGGTTAAAACAGTTGATTGAAGAGGATTTGGATGTGGGTTGGTTGGAAGAATTTGTAAGCAACTTTGGAAACAATTATAAGTTTGAAGATTCATACAATAATGAAGAAGGTTCATTACCAAATTTAGAAGATGAAATGCCATTTTTGCAAATGTTACAAGAAGTTGAAAATGCAGGATCAACAACATCATTTCAACAAATGCAATTACAAGAGCCTAATTATTTCCAACTTCTTTTGAAATTACAACACCAAAAAATGTCACTCATGGAAAACCATCATAATATCAACTATGATGTCGAAAACCCGGCTAAATTAGAGAGTTCTAATTTGAACATTGACCTACACTACCCTGTAAAACCCGAAACCAGCCTAGAAGAAGAACATGTACATGTTCAGAACTCCCCTAAAGGAGAAACACCCTTAGCAAATGCTGGTTCAAAAGAAAGGAGAAAAAGGAAGAGACCAAGTAAGAGTAATAAGAACAAAGAGGAAGTTGAGAATCAAAGGATGAGTCACATTGCCGTGGAGCGAAACCGCCGTAAACAAATGAATGATCATCTTAATGCCCTCCGTTCATTAATGCCTCCTTCTTATGTTCAAAGGGTTAGTCCATTTTTCTTTAAATTTGTTAAAGAGTTAGTCTTGTCTATTAGCGCGTAAAAATGGTTACTAAATGATCTTGTCTGCGATAAATTTGTATGAAACCGTCTTTGACAAGTCTTTGTGTGTTTTTTTAAACACTAAGCATTTCTTGGTTTTCAAAGTATCAGATTTTTACAGTACTTGTGTTTTGTTTCTTGATAATCTTGTAGAAAAGGTTTCTTCTTTTTGGCATTTTCTTCTTGTAATTATTCTCAATATACTATATTGGTAATCACTTTAGATTTTGTCTAATTTATTGAAATGTAAAAAGTGAAAAGTGCTCAAATTTTCCAGATCTAGTTGATTGAATTTATTTAGAATTATTTTATTATGTGACGAAGTCAATTGGTTAATTATCGACACAAGAAGAAAAAACAACATTTCCTGGGTGTCTCAATTTTTTTCTTTTTTCCTGAAATAAGGTGTCTAAAGGATGATTCATGTCAGCNNTTGGGATTAAGGCTCTGATGTTTTTGTTGTTCTGAAATAGGGTGTCTCAATTGTTTTTGCCAACCCACATTGTAAAAATATAGAGAAATTGTTTCCGAATAACCCATAATTGAATTACGACTTTATAAGGTGAATTATATAAAATGCAGGGTGATCAAGCATCAATAATAGGAGGGGCAATAGATTTTGTGAAGGAAATGGAACAAATGCTACAAACTCTACAAGCTGAAAAGACAATGAGGCAATTAGAAGAGAATAATGGCAATGCCTCGGCCGCTTCCTCCTCTACCTCGTCCTCGCTCGTGACATCTCCAACATCAACATTTCAGTTTAGTAACTTTGACGAAGGGTATAATGGTAATTCCACACAAATTAGAAGAAATAACAGTAATGAGGAGTTTACTGCAGAAAATAGGTCAGCTTTGGCAGATATTAAAGTGGTTGTGATTCAAAATCATGTCAATTTGAAGATTCAATGTCAAAGGAGACATGGTCAACTTCTTAAAGTCGTTTCGGGTTTCGAAGAACTTGGGCTCACTATTCTCCATCTCAACATCACTTCCTTGCATAATCTTGTCCATTACTCCTTTAGTTTAAAGGTACATTGTCTAATCTCTTCCGTTTTTTGTTCTCGATTAAATGAAGACGTAGTGAATTTATCGAGATTTTAGCATGAAGTTTTGAGGTTGTCAGGTTTTAAACCCGAGTCATGAGTATGAACGCTCATTGACTTACCAATTGAACTAACTGACATCAGCAAAGATGCACATGGCTTAGTGGACCTAAAATATTGTAACTTTTGTAACGTTAGTTAAAAGAAGACGCAGTGAATTTATCAAGATTTTAGCTTGAAGATTTCGAGGTTGTCAAGTTTTAAACCCCGAGTCATGAGTATGAACGCTCATTGACTTACCAATTGAACTAACTGACATCAGCAATCATGCACATGGCTTAGTGGGGACCTAAAAGGTTGTAACTTTTGTAACGTTAGTTAAAAGAAGACGTAGTGAATTTATCAAGATTTTAGCATGAAGATTTCAAGGTTGTCAGGGGTTAAAACCCCCAAGTCATGATTCATGAGTATGAACGCTCATTGACTTACTAGCTTAACTAACTGACATCGGCAAACATGCACATGGCTTGGTGGACCTAAAAGGATGTAACTTTCGAAACGTTGTGGCGGTACCGTGGCAGGGTAATTCCAAGTGGTCACACAATTATTTGATTTGTACTGAAAATTATCGATATATTTTGTTTATACTCAGGATAATTATAATTATTGTTTTGTAAATGCAGATTGAAGATTACTGTAAACTAGGATCAGCTGATGAGGTAGTAAAGGCTGTGCATCACATATTCAGTTTAATCAACCTCGGTTAAACCCGGTTTAGGAAGTTCTTAGTCTAGTTTCTAATTATGTATGTAGCTTTAGTGTAATTTCTGCATATAATTCCGAGAAAAGAGACAAAATATTTTATGAAATTTGATTGAATTTAAGGAACAATACACTCCATGCTATTGTTGATACCTTTTTTTATTAGCTTAAGCTTGATATAACTTTTTAAATCGTACAATTTAATCCAAATTCAAGTTTAGACCCGACATTATTTATATGTGAAAGGCAGATACTGAAACTCGATACCATTTACTGACGCCATCTCATTTTCCGTATGTGTTTTTTCACGAAGTTTGATTGTTACTAATCTCATCATTACAAGGGAATGATAGTTTTTTTGTCATATTCAATTATTCATGGGAGTTGTCTACATCCCAATTTTTTTCTTTTCATACTTCATTATTTCATTATTTTAGATTGTCTTTACCCCTTAAAAGCCATAAAGACTTTTGAAATATATTCCCCTATGCCCCTACTAGTTATTGTGGGGCCATTATATAATACAACAGATAAAAAGTAACCACTTTATAATTGTTAGAGTTTAAAACCGATTTTAGAACTTCAATCATCGGCTTATGACTTTTAGTTGAGATGGTTTCTTAACATGGTAGCCAGTATTACGAATAAGTCACGGGTTCAAATCTCACCCCCTCAATAGCAACACAAATTGGAATATTAACCCCCTCACCTCCTTTACTTGCTTTCCCCTCTTTGAATTTTTGTTTGGTTTTTAGTCATATAGTGTGTCTAGTCAATTTCTTCCTATGTAGTACTAATATTCTGTTGAATTTTGGGTATATTTCACATCCCACATCCTACACCCTTTCATTTCCATTATCCAAATTTGGTGTGCAAACATCAAGTTAGCTATGAGATAGATCATAGACTCATAGATCCCTCTTAGACACGGTATTTACCTCACCCATGAAAACAAAATAGTGGAAATACCTTGTTTACGCGAAGGTATTGTAGGATTGGTCGAGAATGATGAATACGGATGCCGCATGCCGTTATACAGCATACAATGTCTTTATAATCGTATCATGAAAATTTTTACGGAAAATTCACGTGGTACCCTCGAACTTTGCCATTTTTCACGTGGTACCCAATTTTTTAAGTTTGTGCACATGATATTCTTAAAATTTGATTTTCAAGCACGTGTCCTTTTTATCGTTTTTAAAATTTTCAATTGAGCATAAATTAACGCAAGATGTCCAACT
>LHUT01003460.1:14987-30093 GCA_001412135.1 Silene latifolia subsp. alba
AAAAAAAAAAAAAAAATCTTGATTAGTTTATAATCTAACAACTGATCAAAAAGGTTATTTGCTTTACAAGTAAATTGACTAATCGATCGAACGCAATACATTGACATTAAACTAATCCTCGGGTTACTGGGCTAGTATTGTCATACGACTTACAACGAACTTATAATTTTATACACACCCCTTCAGTTAATAATATACATACTCGTAAATAAGATTTACATACAAATTATTTGATTCATGTTCCACTGTTTTAATATCCTCGTTTGAGTTATACTCCTTCCTATTTAGTGTAAACTTTCATATGTACTTTTTCGAAATATTTGGGTTTTCTTGGGACAATCTGTCTTATTGTAAACGGATACTATCCGTTTAAAGCTTAGAATAGTGGCCCCCTCACAAAATGCAAGTGGGAGGATAAGTGAGATATTCATTTCCTTGCACTATCCATTCTTATTTTATGAGAGTGATACTATCCGCCTACAGCTTCCCTCTAAAGTGAGAATTTGTATTATTGGGAGGTAATGCAATGCAAAGTAGCCTCTGGACCTCCGAATTCCCATAACTAAATTATTCACCTCGAAATTTGATAATCTACTCTATTCCCAAGGTGGAAGCCCCACTTTTTACCTTTTACCATTTCTGATTCTGAGTCTTACACCTTTTACCATCTTTCTTCACTTTCCATATCCTTCAGTCAATCTTACACCTTTGCTTCTCTCTTGCCTCCACCTTCGTCAT
Organism: Silene latifolia subsp. alba; assembly: GCA_001412135.1. Lineage (NCBI taxonomy): Eukaryota > Viridiplantae > Streptophyta > Magnoliopsida > Caryophyllales > Caryophyllaceae > Silene > Silene latifolia. Next base: position 15,726 of record LHUT01003460.1, read on the forward strand.
GTCCTTCTCCTCTTTTGGAATCATCTAAATTCCTAAACAAAATCTCATTATAGACGGCACATATCCGTCTATAACTAAAGACGGGTCAAATACAATATCACATTCTTAATAGGACAAGCAACAAGTGGGGTGATGGAGGCCAAAAATATCACCACTTTCAAGCTATTTAACCCGTCTTTAGCTATAGACGGATATATCCGTCTATAGCAAGACTAGCTGAAATTCCTATATACCTACTCTCTCATTACTGACCCGTCACAAACAAACTTGTGACGTCTCACAATCAGCTGTAAATGATAAAAAGGAAATGTAGTTCAGTAGTTGTAAGATATCTCAATAGTACCTTGTATTTTTTTCGTCATAAGTAGGGCTGTAAATGATCTGAGCCTCCGGAATTAGCTCGGTCAAAGCTCAACTCGAAATTAGTCAAAACTGATTCCGTGCCAAGGTGGACCAAATTTGAGCCAATTTCGAGCTTAGTAGAGCTTGGATAGGAAACTCATTTATGCTCGTTTTAATTTTCATTATTATTTAACTTTGGCAATTTACAATTGTTTTTGTTATTAATAAAATCTTATTTTAGAATTTATGATTATATTTTTATTATAGTTGATTTAACCGAGTTCGAGCCTAATCCGAGCTGATTCCCAGCTTTAATTTTTTAAGCTCAGAAAATTCCAAGCCGATTTCAAGCTCAAGCTCAAGCTCAAGTTTTCGAGCCGATTACAAACCCACCTGAGCTGAAGCTCAAATCTGCTCGATTACACCCTAGTCATAAGCAAGAATAGGTTGCTTCTATTTATTCTTCTCCTCATATACTCCGTATTCATTAATATTGGAAGGTCAACGTCGACGGTACTCGGTGGGCTTAGTAATATAGCCTCTGCAAATACTCTACTAAATTAACAAGAATGCCTTTATATTAAAGAAAAAATGGAAGAAATTAATCCGTCAATTCCATTTCCTGATTGCCATGCTCCATAGACCCCATGGCCCATACCATACAAAAGTACAGCATGGTGTTTCTTACAGAAGTCGATTACTCCGATCATTACTTCTGTCAAGCAAGAAAAAGTTTTAATACAACATTTTACCAATTATTACTGCCTATTACAAAACTTTCAGAAGTTACTACCTGGTAAATGTTTTAATACACATACATCCTATCAAAAACTTAAACTCGGACTATTTTTCTAAACATTTACAGGTTATTTCCTACATTTCCCTCAAAAATTTGAAACAACGTTCTCCTTCCCGAATAACCCCGACTCAGTGTTAAAAACGCTCCCATTCTCTCTTCTCTATTGCAACCTAAAATCCAGTTCACCTCCTTCGTCTTCTTCCTGCTATTATAAATGTTTTTACCTTCCTTGCACCATAGAATTGAGACATTAAGATTTGAATAACAGCAGGAACCATCCCTATGTGCCAAAAATGAATTGAACACCTTTTCTCATAGATGGCAGAGACGAAGTCAATCTTGAGCGGCAAAGAAATGAGGAGCAAGCTCAGCTAACCACATGGGATCAATAATAGTAATATTTCGGATATAATTCTGATTAGTTCGGAGTAGCTCATCGAATATTATGCAGTCTGCTTTTGTCCGAAACAGCAATGAAGTCGGGTGTATTTGCACTACCTGGCTACTTGACAATGCCCTATTCAATACATAAAAACATAATTGTCAATACTGCATGCTATAATTCAACTGGTTAATCATAAATCTATGGCAATTGGCAATCCGCCAGAAAATGGGTCATTTGATCAGGGCTTGGCCGGGTCATTTATGTGTGTGATACATTTTGAGATGGATCAAGCCGGGCCATTTCAAGTTGCAAGCATGTTTGGGGTATTCAGCTAATTGGGCATCAAGTTCGGGTTACTTTGGGTCCGGTTATCTTTAGGTCAGTTATTTGTTTGGTCAACCGATTTGATTAGGGTCATTGCTGGTCGTGACTCGTGACAGAGAGATTTTTGTTATTTTTAAATATGTAATCTTCTGTTTGATTATGAATTTGTCATTTCTTGTATTCCGGGTATAGTGTCAGATCTATTTTTGACATGACAGGCCTGCATGCCCATTTACTAAGAAAAATATATTTTTTGCTTTATATACAAAGATAAAATAAAATTTAGAGTCTTATAGAAAGGTTATAAAGATTCTCAATCACAACGAAACTACACAGAAATCTTAAATCGAAGTGAAGAAACACGTACCTGTATGTACCGTCAGGCTGCCGCAAAGCAGCGTTAAGGAAAAAGGCGGCAGCAAGGCATCTGCGAAATAGAAGCATATCCTCCCCGCACGAAGAAATACGAAATCCCATTTGTTTAACATGGGACTGAATTTGACTGCATGAAAAACCCCAGCAATCTTCAAAATCCATCAATTATGGAGGTAAATGTAGCAAAACAATTAAAAAGTATGATAACTCCATGAAACATGTGTACACGAAGTATCCAACCAGGCCTCCCATTTTACAACAATCAGTTAGAGAGACGATACCTGTGCACATCGCGAGCATGTCGTAATGAGCGAGCATTCACAAAGTTGTCTTTGCACCACTTCCTCAGATTTTTGAGAGATTTCTCCTTGCTAATGCCCACATTGGCCTTATTCATGAAATCATCACATGATCTATACACATTAATAAAGGTGATGTGATCTCCTTCTGGACTTGCGAAGTGTTTTATTACATTCTTAGCCTGAACTCAGTAACATAAGACGGAAAAAAAAAAAAAAAAAAAAAAAAAAAAAAGCAAGTCAAAAAACAGAGACATAAGTTCATTTTGAAAAGAAAAACAATTCACAAGATCACAAATTTATAACATGAAAAAATCAAATAACATGATACTCCAGTATTTAATTACTTGCAAGAGTTCCATCAATTTACTCTCAACACATTTTGAAATATACACTTATCTGATTTGCTCAGTTTAGCAGGGGAATTTCCTTCTATCAGTTGATCGTACAACTAATCAAAGCTTCTGGTCACAGGTTCATACTGTTTTTTCTCACATACTTGTAACCTTGTAAACATGAAGGGATATAAATTGTTGAAACTTGGAAGGAAAAGAACGCTGGTCGTAGCAATTTTAATTGGCTTGGTGGAAGCAGTGAAAAAAAGGGGGAATTGGAGAGTCAAAATGATTCAGCCTCTCATAGTCTCATTCATGTGACATGGGAATGCTCATCATATACTCCATCCATTACCATTTAAAATAACGCGAACGCAATGACCTCTCACTAACTTGCTGCTAACGTTATTTGATACATAATCACTTCACAGCAAAATACTCTACTTAATTGTTCGTGAATAGTTCAACTATGAAGATGTTGGTTACAACAGTAATGGAACAGCCACAAAAAAACAGCCGAATGGTACTAGTATCCGCGTGAAACTTGAAACCATTGTAAAAACAGTCCCAAAAGAACAAGGCAATATAGTTTGACATTCATACCTCATCTTGCTTGTCACGTGGCATATAAAAAATAGATTCAACAGAAAGCATTGCCACAGTTATCAGCATTTCCTCCAAGCAATTGAATTGACTAGATAAGATAAGAGCCTTGGAATAGACAGGGTCCAATGGAAGTTTAGCCATTTGCTGCCCAACAGGATCTGATAGCTTAGAATCGTCTGTTAGAGCACCAAGCAAAAACAATTCTTCTAGAGACTTCACGATGGCCATCCTGCTCAAAATTTTCAACGATTGTCAAAAACAGAAAGGCTCTAGATTTCCATAAGGAGTCATACAGCTGGATCATGAATTGTATATTACGATCATCGAGTAAAATCTTAAAAACTTTTAAGATTGTTGAACTAAGTTGGTCATTGAATTTTGTCCTACCGTGAAGGTTTTTCCATAAAGTCAAAGCCAATAATGTCATCAACACCTAAAGCTTTGAGCTGTAAAATGACATTGGAGAGGTTGCATCTCTTGATTTCTGGCACTGTGGAATCCAAAAGTTTCTCAAACTCATTCTCTGGATAGAGGCGGAAGCACTTTCCTGGACCTTCACGCCCTGCACGTCCACTGAAAGAAGGCGTGACTATGAAGTTTAGATGACTAATCATCAAATTTTCCTATACCGTTGTGTTTATTTATACAGGAAAAATAGAAAGTCAATAGCCATGTTGCTACACCCACAGGCCCATGGCCTTAATGAAACCGTCTACTAAATGACACTGTAACTTCGAAAATAAATGCTTTTGACTTGCAAGAACTAGTATCTAATACCTAATGGAAAAATAAGTGCTTTCATATTGGTAGGAAATGCTCCAAGGGGTATGAGGGGGGTGTAGTTCTTAACATTTAAATTACACTCTTTTCTACATTACCATCAATGAGCATGGAGCACCTATGACAGTTATAGTAGAAAAATAGGTAAAAGGCAGCCCCTTTACTGCACAACAATCTTGTTGACAAGATTTTCATAATTCTTCCCAATTAGTGAACACATTTTCATCAAGATTCCCACCCATCAATCCATCATTATTTGATAGCTCACGTAATTAACGTAATGAATGCAATTAAAACCTGTAGCTCAATCTAGTTGTGCATACCCTTCTATAACTTACAACTGCATCTAATTAGTGTAATAATTATCAAATTAAAATTCAGAGTACAATCATCATAGCAGAAATAGCCAGAACTTAAAGAACCTAAAACAGCCAAGTTGATATTACAGTAGATACTTCGATGATTATACTATGATTGATTGAAAGTATTAAACTCAAGGAAGTTGAACACAATAGGACCACGACCAACGCCAAGAGAAGCAAGGAAATGAGAAGAAAAAGTCATTTGATATCAACAAATAATCGTCTAATAATTGGGTAATATGATCTGGGAATCTCCAAATGTCCATTGCAAATTGTGATTAAATTTTACTCTGCACTCTCCATTAATCAAGACATAGTTGGAAGCATCAGTGACACTAATGAAAAGGCTAATGTCATCTGACCAAAGAATACTAATAGCACGAGAAAAATTGTCAAGCATCCATGCATACCTACCTTCTTTGAAGAGCTTGTGCTTTAGAAGTAGGAATAATGCTTAATGATTCTACCCCTGTTTTTGGATTGAAGTTACGTGCTTTCACCACTCCTGGGTCGATAACATACCTTATTCCTGGTATAGTCACCGATGTCTCGGCAATGTTTGTCGCAAGTATTACCTAGATATGATAACTTTATAAGCCTTAAACTCAATAAAATAGAAGATACAACTTTAGCTATCATCTTCATATTTCTGTTGTTGTATTGTCAGATTTCTGATATTAATTCGCAAGAGAGGAAAAAACTACTTTGTATCTTTTACCTTACGAAAGCCATTTGGCGCAGGCATGAAAACTTTCATTTGCTGTTCAGAGGGAAGAGAAGCAAATATAGAAACAGTCACAAGATTTTGGTTGCTTTCAGGGAACTGACGTAGTTTCTCCCTCACAAGCCCCTCGACACTTTCAATTTCTTCTTGACCAGTCAAAAATACGAGTATGTCACCTAGAGCCTCCTCTAAATGAATCTGCAAATGCAAAGAACCTTGAGAATCATACACCATGAAATAAGCATAAAGCAATGAAGAAACGAAATCATTATCAATGTAGGTTCCTCCGTCATTCACAGTTCACAATAGAGCAAAGAAACCAAATTCAATGCTTATGATCATTTAATCTGGTACCGCAGACAGAGCATAGCAACGGACTTGTGTCATGTCCAGAGATCAAATAGCAAAAAATGCAGACCTATAGTTTGTTAACTTTGTTTTGTGCAGCCATGAGAATAAAAGCTCTAAACAAGGGCCTTCGAGCGTCCAAACATAAAGATTTTAATCAACATGTGAAGAGAGAAAAAAACCCTGAGATAACTGAGTTGTAACTTCACCGGCCATAACATTGTAATGAAAAACACTAAAACATTGTATAATATTGGTCAAGTTAATTATTCTAAATAGTTATAATCTTAATTTGATATGAAGTATACAATAAATGAAAAAATATCTGTAACAGCTTTTCAGAATAAATATCACCGCTAGAGACCCAGACGGCGACAGCCGAGTAGCAGACGGTTCTGCGACATCGTTACTTGACCGCTATTGCGATAGATACCGCGGTTTTAAACCATGGTTTGTTTCCAATGACCCAAAATGAACATTGCAAAGAGAATGGTGCTACATCACAATAAATGAGGCGCAATCAGTTAGGTCAGCTACTTTTCTTTATTCCATTGTAAAATCCAAAACCAAAGAATAATGAGTATTTGGTTCCACTGGAAATGAAAATATTTAAAAAAGACAACACTACTTCAGTCCCAGAATAAATTGGGGTCGGGGATTTTAAAACAGGCTTGATTGAAAATGACTCATAAAAGTTTCTTTCTTTCTAAAAAAATTTAGTTAAATACTCGGAAAAAATCAGGTTTGAAACTCTAGAACAACTAACAAAAACTAGGAAGTTTAGATCAACTAGTGTACTGCCAGATTTCATACACCTTTACCAGTAGTACGAGTACGAGCTAAAAAGAATTGGCCACTAAGAATCTAGACTACCTGAAATATTGTTGATATTGCTGCTTCCACATAATCAGACTGAGGATACAGAGTATAGAACACATCCACGGGGAACTGTCTGCCTTGGACATGGACAGCCTTTGCACCATCAAAGTACTCGGAGAAAATTTGAGCATCTAAACTAGCAGACATAATTATCAACTTCAGCGGAGGAAGTTTTGTAACCTGGCACTGCTTAAGAGTAGCCCCATTTTCTTTATCTAACTTAACGTCTCTACTGATATTTGTGCTACCAAGGTTTAAGGAGTCTTTTCCAGCAAGTGATCTTACTTTCTGGACATCTTTCAGTAAACCTAGTAGCACATCAGTGTGAACAGTTCTTTCATGAGCTTCATCAACAATGATAACTGAATACCTAGATAGATATGGGTCCAACAATGATTCCCTGAATATAAGAAACACTCGCATTATTATTATTTCATAATTTGGCAAAATTTAGACTTAAAACTCCATAATCAAGAACAACCAAACCATTACATAATATCTCAATGATGTAGATATAAGAGCGCCGATAATGACCAAAAAAGAGGCAATCAATGAGAAACATTTCAATGTTGCAACATGTTCCTGTATGACCTCCATGCTAATCTACATTAAGAGCTTTAATTGCAATGCAAGTGACCATCGACCATCTTTTCCATAACTCAAAAGTCACAACTTCGTCTATTGCTGTCATCAGGTATCTTACTAAATACTTGTCTCTACATGATGCTTCTCCTAAAATTTTAAGCGTGACATCAATTTAGAAATCACAGGTCAATTACTTTGTCTAACTGATTCTTATAGGCCCCTCCTTTTTCTTACCTACTTTTTCTAGATATTTAGAACCCCCAACATCACTATATGAGACTGCCCTTAAGACATAGGATTAGCATACTCTCATCATCGGATTGTTCATACGGCCCCTTGTGAAAACTGATGTATATACTATCCACTGCTCTCAATGAGAATTCCTCTCATCCTGAAATAGTATGCATGATCTATCTCCTCTGTCATTTCACAGTGGAAATACAGAGAGAAACTAAGAAGTGTCTCTTAGTATCATGCCATCAATTTTGCATCATAACCTCAAAAACCAAACAACAGCCAAGTGCTCCTGCATTTTCGTCTTCTGGTTCTCAATCTTATACGGGGTATAAAGTAGAGAAATGTACATAAAATAACTAACTCTATAAGTATGTAGAGGAGCCCAATGCACCAAAATGACCTATCGACTAGTGAATAATTGTAGCCATTTTTCACAATTAATGACCAGTCTAACAACGCTTCTTCCATAGAAGTATATGGGCTTCTTATGTACAGCAAAGGGAGCATTTGTAGTAAAACGATATCATTATTTTGTCTGTCCAGGAACTGCTGAGTGAGATTCCTTGCAGTTACGGATGAAACAGTTCCCTTGGCAAGAGCCTTGTTATAGGCATGGAGATAACTATGGTATTGTCTGCTACTTTACAGGAAAAAGGTATGCCAAATGACATTTTAAGAGAATATGTTAAGTTCATCCAATGTTGTTAGACGCTATTAGAGAAACACCCACTACTCAGCAAGGGTGATAACGAACCAACCACTTAACACTGCATTCATCGTCATGCTTCTCTCAAATGCTGCACATCTAGCCAATATGCTTAACTTAGTAGTTAGCGATATGGACTGTACAAATTTCATGACATCTAAAAAAGTGATGAGTCAATGTAAGGATGTATGTACCTCAACAATAATCCATCTGTCATATACTTGATTCTTGTTGAGCTACAAGTCATGTCATCAAACCTAATCGAGTAACCAACCTGTTGACCTAACGGCACACCACATTCTTCAGCTACTCTTTTTGCTACAGTGACAGCAGCAACACGCCTTGGTTGAGTAACCCCTATCACCTTTCCTTCACGGCCAAAACCAACTTTAAACAAGAACTGCGGTAGTTCTGTAGTATAAAAAAAAAAAGGTTTCCATTCAGCATGACAAAGTCGTAAACAAGGCACTCTCAGTCTCTCACAGAAACATCAACATAAGATAGCTCCTGTTTACTTTGCTACAACTGCAAGTATTGCCTCACCAATGAAAAACAACTCTCACTTATGTTTCTCGGATTAAATTAAACATCTTAACCTCATCTTGCAGCTGTTCATCAAATTTTCCTACTTTCATTGAACTTTGAGAGAGTTAGGCCATGTTTTTTTGGACTGAAATTTGTTGAACCGACTTGAAATGAGCTTATACTGAGTCCGAAAGAACAAGGTCTTGAGGAACAAGAAGCAAAGTTCGACTACATTCGACAACTTCAGTATGTGAAGTGATTACTAAGTGCTAAAAAGACAAATAGACAAATCACATAGAAAAAAAACAACAAAAATTAACAAATTAACAAACAGTGGTATTTAACAAGCTGCATTGTTTCTCGAACCAACGATTATGCATTACCGACTATAGAACAACAAATTAATCCAACAATAACACGAACAATACAATTGAACAGTCGAAAACCTTACGAGTAGTTTTGCCACTTCCAGTTTCACCAACAATAATAAGAGTTTGATTCTTACGAACTTCTTCAACTAATCGCTTCTCAACTATCAAAAATTCAAAACAAAATCAACATTACTTCTACAATTCAATCGTTCCGCCAAACCTAAATTTGTTCATTAGTTTCAACAATAATAATAAATCAATAATAAGTGACACAAGTTGAATTCTACCTGAAGCTATAGGAAGAGATTTCGTCTGCTCTAAAATCTTTTGCCGCCTGCAATAGGAACGAATTAATTGTTCATTAGAGCTCAAAAACTAAGATGAATTGGGGGTGAAAACGATTAGTAAGAGGAAAACCTGGAGTTGTTGGAAACGGTGTCGTTTGAGTGGCGAATTTGTGAGTTCGCCATTGATGGCATATCGATTGATTTTTGCTCGAGCTTTAACAATGGCGGATTAGTTAGCTGCTGAATAATTTACGTTTCTCAATACCAAGCTTAGACGGAGAAGCAACTGTAAAAGTTAAAACCCTAATTTCAGCAATAAACCAAATTGATTTGGGGAAAAAGGAGATGGCGGCAAGTGTTTAAGTGGTGGTGTCAAATGTCGATGGATGGACTAGGGAGTAGGGAAGGGCTGAGCAAAACTGTATACCCGATACGGTTTTTAAAACCATATCGGGTATACGGTTTTTAAAACACCATTTTTTGCGTTCCGGATACGATACGATTTAACCGGGTATACGGTTTTCGGGTACCCGGTATAACCGGATATACGAAATCCGGATACCCGGATACGGTTTTGCTGCATTCTCTTGTTAAATGCAATTAAAAAAACACCGCACTTCGCCACTTCTTTCCTTACTGAAGGATTTTTACCCTTCGAATTAACCATAAACATTTGAAACAGTAAATACCCAGAAAAATGAAGCCAAAATTGCATATAAAAAAGAATAGAACACGAGTTGTATACGGCGGGAACTGAAAGTGCGATGGAGGTTACGGGAAAACTGAATCAAAATCAAACAAAAATGAAGCAATCGAAAATCTAGATAGTAAAATACAATCGAAATACAAACGAAAAATAAACAAAAATAAATGAAGTACAAACGAAAAACAAAATCAGACGATAAACCTTGATAAAAAAGACGATTTGTGACTTTGTGTGGCAGAGGGAAAATGGGTTGTTTGAGAAGAGGGAAAATAGGGTTGAAGAATTGGGGATCCGAACTTGGGTTGGGTAATAATCACTTAGTCTTGCTGAAGACGGGTCGGAGTAAATGACCGGTAATGTCACTCACAAAACAGATAGAGGGGATAAGGTGGGGGCACCCCATGTACTTCCCTCTCTCCTCTATTTGGGTCATGTGTGAGAGAAAATGTTATCCGTCACTCCAAAGTGACGGATATGTGCCGTCCTCAACGAGACTTTGTGGGTAATAGGAGGGTTGAGACTTGAGACTTGAGACTTGATAGTGAGAGGGGTGTAAACTGTGAAGTCGTGCAGTTTTTTAATTTTTTTTATTTTTTTTTTAAGTTAATCTCAAATCGGGTCAAAACCGTATATACGGTTTTCATTTCCCCATACGGAAATCTATATCGTATATACGGAAAATCGTATAACAAAAACCGTATATCATATTGTATCCGTATAAAAAAATCGTATCGTATATTTTTGCTCAGCCATGGTAGGGGGGTGTAGTGCCTACTAGGCACGTTAAACGGGCTAATTAAATTGGGGGCAGCCGAGTGAGACGGGTCATTTCGAATTCAAGTCAATTTTAGGCATGTTGCTATTCAGTTATTCTATGATTTGGATAAAGAGATATTTGTATCAGCTCGAATGCGGTCGGATTTCGAATTGTAGGTTAAATTCGAATTCTTCGTTATAGTGTAGCTCGGAACGATTTGGATAAAAAAAAAACACAAAATTGTACCAATGCCTCAACTCTTCATTGTTCTTTACTTCCCTCTACTATGTTGTGTCATCATAGTTATATCAGTTTGGCCTATGACTCTTTTGGTCGTAGTGCTCAGGGACTCGTATGACATGATCGACTTGACCACGATCACCTTTCAATCACCTGGCAAAGCCTTGTTGCGGTTTTGCAACAAGTTTATGCAAATGTTCACCGCTCCAATCGTGGAGAATCTACATAATATGCACATAATGACCGAATAGTGCTTCAAAAAAAAAGAAACGTAATTTATTGCCAATAGCAATACTCTCAATCCATTTAAACATTGATCATATGAGTTCATCAGTGAACATCTTCAATGGGGTACACCACCCGAAAAGAAGTATTGCAAGTATAGAAGATTTTGGGAAGAATTACATTAGGTTTTAAGAGAAAGATGAGAGATGAAATTTAGGTGCTTAGTTGAGAGAAATAATAGTGTGTGAAACTATGTTAAATCTTTAATAATCGCGGATTTAGGATCCATTTAACTTTGCACTTACTAAATGCAAACATGTGAAAAATGACATTTTTTTTAAAAAAATAATGTCAAAAGAAAATCAATTTGACTAATTTTGAAATATTTGTCAAACTAGAATCTACACAAGATCAAAAATAGGTTCAAGAAAGAGTCGTCAAGTCACATGATGACTCCATAAAAGAGCAACCATTGGAATGGGTCGAGTGACTACTTTTTTGAGAAAAAAAAAAAACAGTTTTTCAATGAGTTAGAATAGTCGGTCGAGCCTCACTCGTTGCATTTATTTCAGGGTTGTGCTTTTCACATACGCTTTTTACGATTTTAACCTCGTCATTTTTTTCTTCCCAAAACAATTACTCACACCTTCCCTCCCCACCTAGTAGGCCACTAGCCACCCTCACCAGTCACCACCACCACCACCACCTTCTAGATGGCAAACACCAGTCGACTACCTAATTCGACAAACAATGACAACAATTAGGTCGACTTCGCCATCAATCACCCAAACTCTAACCCTAGATACGCCCGAATCCCCAAATTATCAACAACAAATCGCATCGCAGTTTCGCCGCTCAATCGCAAGCAAAAAATCACATGGAGCGAAGACAAATTCCCCATTGAATTCATGAACAAAAAACTTGACGAAATGATGTATTTGACTGTTTTCTACAAAGATTGTCATGTATGATAACAATGAATTAATGAACAAACGTTAATTTTGATAACATCATCATGATTATTGCTCATATGTTGATAATGTCCCTGGGATCAAGTACTTGTGTCGCAAATTAATCGATTAGAATTGTTAGTTGTTTATCGGGGAAGTGGTAAATGACCCCTTAAGTTTGCTATAATGTGAGATTAACCCCTTAACTTTGTTTTGGAGTAAACAAACCCCTTAACTTTACTATAAAGTGACATCAAGCCCCTTCTATTTTTCCGGTCAAAATCTCGCCGGATTTTTCAATTTCTCACCAAATTGTATATGTTTCATGGATAAGATAAGACTAAGGGGGTGTTTGACCTTGCTTATCTAAAATAGTTTTTCCTTTTTAAAAGGAGTTTTTTCATAAGCTACTTTTCATAAAAACTGTGATTGTTTGGCCAAAGTTTTAGAAATATTGTTTTTCGTTATTTTGATATATGTGATAAATTCTTGATTCTTGTGAAAATACTAGTAAAAGTAGAAGTAGAAGTAGAAACACCTATTTGCTACTTCTACTTCTAAGGATAGTTATTATTTTTTTTAGCTTTTTAAAAGTGCTTTTTAAATCCCTAAAACATGGTGTTTGGCACAACTTCTAATTTTGAGAAACAAAAACACTTTTTTAATCTTGGCCAAACACATAAGTATACATACAAATGATACAATATATACGTATATTATTGCTATACAAAAATAAGAATTATTTTCACTGCTATAGTTCTCTCTTTCATCTACCCTAATTTTCGTCTCTTTGTGAAACTCCATTTCTTGCTTGTATAGCTATCATGTCTGTACGCTCTCCGTCTCAGCCTTCGTTTGTACGCTTAAGTAAGCTTGGAACAAATCTATTAGGATCATCAAGAAATTACTCGCAATGTAAAAGGAAAAAGATGAGATTCAAAGGTAGATAAGGATCATTATTTTTGTTTGGCAAAAGTTGAAAAAAGGACAGAGAAATTGTTGATGTTGGGTAGTTGGATGGAAGACAGGAGGACGAGATAGAAAAAAAATTAGGACATAGAATTGTTGGAATAGGATAAAATAAGTCGGTATATTTGGTACATATCTACGTATAGTATCCAAGTATAACATTGACTGATTATACAATTATACGTATAATATACATCAATATGAGAAATTGGTGAGAAATTGAAAAATCCGGCGAGATTTTGACCGGAAAAATAGAAGGGGTTTGATGTCACTTTATAGTAAAGTTAAGGGGTTTGTTTACTCCAAAGCAAAGTTAAGGGGGTTAATCTCACATTATAGCAAACTTAAGGGGGTCATTTACCACTTCCCCGGTTGTCTTATTCATTGATTAACTAGTTTTAAACCCGTGCAAATTGCACGGGATGTTATTTAGAATATTATTATCAACTAAAAATATATAAAAATGTTTAAATTTTATGTCATATTTAAAATTTTTAGATTTGAATTATAAATTACATTAGCAATTAAGATATTGTATATACCAGTCATAATAAAATGTGATGATTTAACAATAAATTTCTTATTTAGATACATATCCTAAAAAGATTAGCATATAAAAATACGAAAAAAAATCAATTTTTTTCAATGTTAAAAATAATGTGCAAATGATATTGAAAAATTTGGATAATTTATTCATGAATTGCAATGTTTGTATGCACGATTTCTTTAATTTTAAAGATAAGATATTATTGCAGTTTTTCAAACCTGTGAACCAATGTCGTATTTGTAGATTTGTCAAAATTTGACGTGAACCATAAATATAACTCGAGCAGACCCGTTTTTTCCAAGATCAAAATATGTAGATCTTAACCTGTGACCCGTTTAATCCAAATCTGCAATGACCAGTTAGTTTAAGGTCGAAACTTGACTCGACCTGCTTGGTCACATGAGTAAAAGATAATATAATGTTACGTTTCAATAAAGATTGTAAAACTCTTCTTAAATCTTCTTAACTTAAATTATTGATAAAGTTAATAGTATAAAGTGAACTTACTCGAAATAGGAAACACTTCTTAAATCAATTAACTACCAAGGGTCTAAGACTGTCCCTTAGTTGAATTGATTAAGCTTGGTTTGATGATCATATGATTCACTTGTATTATTAACCAAGTTCGCAGCCAAATCCCGGCTAATAATTAGGGACAAACCCAATAAGGAGACTATTATTTGAATACGTGCTACGTGGTTCCGA
>LHUT01003465.1:0-13363 GCA_001412135.1 Silene latifolia subsp. alba
AGAGAGAGTTTTTTGAGAGAGAGATATAACTCTTGTATCACCTTGATGTGGAAAAATAACAACTATGTTCAGGGAGGGAAACCATCACTATCAATCCAATGAGGGTAAAACAAAGTGAGAGCTTCATGAAATTCTAAGTCTTCATTCATACATCAGCTGAAAATTACATGAATATTTTGTACAGTTCCACTATATATGCACAATTTTATTTTATTTTCAAAAAAAAAAAGGAAGCTAAAAAATATAGCAATTATTATTATATTACAATAACAGTTTGTCTGAAGTAACATAATGAAACTGGTTAACATCAAGAAAATCAGGGATTTCAAACTTGATCATCTCACTACAATAGCTTTCCTTTTCATCTTCAGTCCCACTGGTGTAGGCATACGAAGTAGAATTCGAGCTTGAATTCAATTGAGTAAAGCTCGAAGATGGAGTAGACATAACTGATGGTGTGTAGCTCATGAAGTTTTGGTGTAACATAGATTCATCAGAGATGCAACTTGGGTCCACAAGAGTTTGATGAGAGCCATCATAGCCAAGATTTGAAGGGCCCATATTAACAAAACCATTACTCTGCCATTGCTCGAAGTTTTGAGCATCCAAGTTGGGAATATTTGTTGGGTATTGTTCAAAAGTAGGGTCCATTAATTGAGATTTGTAAAAAGGTGGTTCAACATTTGTATCACTTGTAGTTGTAGTTGTGGCAGTAGTCGTCATTGTAGTGGGAGTCGGGATTGGATTTTGGATTGGGATTTGGATTTGAGTACTCTGTGTCATTGTGTTACTGAAGCCATACTGTATATGAGAATTGTTGGAGAACGGCCCGTTTTCACGAAAATGTTCCATAAGAGAAGAATTCGGGTTTTGTCGTTGTGACGAAAGAAGGGAAGTGGCTAGTTTTAGGAGTTGTGGGTTAACAACAGGTTGTTGCAAGCCAAGCAATCTTGACATGTGCATTTGAGAAGATGTTAATGAATTGTTGAAGTGAGGTGAGTTAGCAAAGATGGAAGAGAGGTCAAGAAGGTCAAGGCGAGGGCTGTGGGTCACGGGATCGATTCCCATCCGAAGCAACCTCTTCCTAATATTTGTGTTCCAATAATTCTTGATTTCGTTGTCTGTTCTTCCTGGTAAGCGAGCAGCAATAGCCGACCATCTAAAACAGTCAAATAAAGAAGCAGGGATCAGTCTTAAAAAACAAGGTATCATTGTGATGATTGTGACTTGTTATCTTTTAGTGCATGAACCCATCTACATCTTTAAAAATGGTCCAAAGAAGGAAAAACTAGAAACTTGTTTGGACAAATCACAAAGCTTATTGTACACTTCTTCCTCAATCTGTATAATAACTAGAAAGTGAAAGAACACTTACTTATTGCCTAAGATACTGTGTAGCTGAATTATAGACTCCTCTTCTTCAAATGAAAATCTTCCTCTCTTGATGTCTGGCCGTAGATAGTTCGTCCAACGAAGCCGGCAGCTCTTACCACATCTTTGAAGGCCTATATAACATTATAATAAAATAATGATTAGGTTCAAAGCTTCAAATTATGTTACCTCGACACTTCATAGCTCAATACTTGCAACATTTCAAAATATTTTTCTTTTTCACAAAACCCTTGTGTCCAATATCTCACCGATGCTAGATGAGTGATTTTTTGGTGTCAAATGAGACGCAAGACCAACACAATATAGGAGGATGATTTGAACCCAGTGACCTATTGTCACGATACCTCAATTTTAACTAGTAGGTTAAGACTAGATGAATGAACGAAATGGCGAATATCGATAACCTACCGGCATTCTTAGGAAGAGTTCTCCAATTGCCATAACCATGCTTTTGAATGTAATCAACAAGTTTTTGGTCCTCCTCAGGAGTCCATGGACCCTTTTTGAGTCCATTTTTATCACAACAAGGTGCTCTCCCCATGGTAGTAATTAACACGAAGTAACTTAAAATGTGTTAAATAACAGCTTTTAAGAGACAGAGAGAGAAAGAGAGACTTAGAGATTGGGAAAACAAGGGCAAAAATGATGTAGGTCCGTAAAGAGGGTACAAGGGTATATAAAGGAGGAGAGTGTGACATACATGGGGAAGTCAACAGGGTTGGGTGCCGTCCTCTGTTTATAACATAGGCGACGTGTCCCTTCTTTTTGGAGAAATATTAGACCTCTTTAGATCACATAATCTCTCACTATCTCANCTTCCTCTCTTGATGTCTGGCCGTAGATAGTTCGTCCAACGAAGCCGGCAGCTCTTACCACATCTTTGAAGGCCTATATAACATTATAATAAAATAATGATTAGGTTCAAAGCTTCAAATTATGTTACCTCGACACTTCATAGCTCAATACTTGCAACATTTCAAAATATTTTTCTTTTTCACAAAACCCTTGTGTCCAATATCTCACTGATGCTAGATGAGTAATTTTTTTTTTTTTTTGCTGTCAAATGAGGCGCAAAATCAACATAATATAGGAGGGGGATTCGAACCCGTAACCTATTGTCATGATACCTCAATTTTAACTAGTAGGCTAAGACTAGATGAATGAACGAAATGGCGAATATCGATAACCTACCGGCATTCTTAGGAAGAGTTCTCCAATTGCCATAACCATGCTTTTGAATGTAATCAACAAGTTTTTGGTCCTCCTCAGGAGTCCATGGACCCTTTTTTAGTCCATTTTTATCACAACAAGGTGCTCTCCCCATGGTAGTAATTAACAAGAAGTAATTTAAAAATGTGTTAAATAACAGCTTTTAAGAGACAGAGAGAGAAAGAGAGACTTAGAGATTGGGAAAACAAGGGCAAAAATGATGTAGGTCCGTAAAGAGGGTACAAGGGTATATAAAGGAGGAGAGTGTGACATACATGGGGAAGTCAACAGGGTTGGGTGCCGTCCTCTGTTTATAACATAGGCGACGTGTCCCTTCTTTTTGGAGAAATATTAGACCTCTTTAGATCACATAATCTCTCACTATCTCATACTAAATGTTATAATTAAAACATTAAAAAATCCCATAATCATACACACCTAAGTTGTATAATAATGATAATAGTACCATAAATATGGGATTAATATACAATAAAAGTGGTACCATATGTCACAGGTCATCATCATATGAGGATTAAGGAGACTCTCTCCTAAGCTTGCTTTCAGGATTCACATTAGCTGTCTGTAACCAACACACTTTGGCCACGTACCCCTTCACTTCAGTGTCAACTTACGCTTTTCCAATAAAAACTTTGTTGCATGTACTAAATTGGAGATTGGGTTGCATGGGTTTCAAGACGGGTAAGATCTTCCTCCTATTGTTCTAGTCCAACTGTTGAGAGCTAGAGGCTACTTCCCGCTTAATTAGTGAGGGTAAAATCTTGGTTGAATACCAGATATGCCGACTCATAAGAAAATGAATCCGATGTATTGAGTTTCCAACTTGGTCTGCCCCTCTCAATGAAAATGAAATGTCGAAATTGAGCCGCTATTAGCCTATGAAGAGCGTGGATAACATCTTCTTGCTCACCCTCTTTTTAAAGGAGCGGGAAGGGAACGTGTTGTCCAATTAAACAAAATCTATAGAAATCCCCAAGCCCTAAACCCTAACAATGCCATATACCACCAAATCACCCACATCATCACCCTCCTCGACAACAAAACCTTCATCCGCTCCATTCTTACGCTTTCCTTCTGTTTTCCGCCTCCCCTTCTCGCTTTTCCGCTTTCCTTTCCTTGCCTTAACAGTAATATTAATATGAGTTGAACTTATAAGAGCTAAACTGAACTTATAGCCTTATAGGAGTTGAGCTGAATTTGCTGAAACTGAGCTAAAGTTATTAGAGCTGAGCTGAAATAATAGATGCTGAGTTAAACTTAAGTGAGTTGAAATTATATCGGAAAGAACAAAGTCATTCTCTATGTTAATACTTAATACTATACTAAACTTCCCTTTACTTTTTATTTGTTTAACCTCATATGGATTGTTCCATAGACGATACATTTTAATCGTGTTTTTAGGCAATCAATTTTATTGTTCACATAGAGTACAAAAGTATTTCTTCCACAATGGGAACAAGCTGTTACAAGTTCAACCATATAAAGAATTGGAACATTAAACCCAGCATGTAAATTTAGGAAAATAAGAATTATAGGTATTTCAGATCTTCGTAGACTTAAAAGCACAACAAAGAACTTAAGATTTATGACAATTTGAACATTTGATGTCGTTTTTCTAAAAACAAGCGGAAAGGAGAAAATTTTGCATATTTAGAGCAATGATAACGACAAGCAATTGCTTGAAATTGTTTTTGGCAAATGGTCCACATTCTCTTTTTTCTATTTGTATTTTCTTCTACCTTCTTATTGTTTTATTGTCAAGCTATCCAGCATGACAAAGCTAATTTGCTTAATCAAGCAACACCACTAAAATTGCTCTAATCAGCTTGAATCTTAAAGACCTAGATTGTATGTAATGTATCAAAGTGAGACTTCTCTCTGTAAAACAGTTATATACATACAACCTAGTCAGTAAAACTGTCACTAAATGAAAAATAAAATATTACTCCCTCCGTCCCAACAAATTCTTTACAGTTTTATTCACTTGTGAAGAGTACTTTAATAAAACGTAAAAAATCTGTTGAGACGGAGGTAGTAAATATTAAATATAAACAATCACTAAGTCAGTGACAATAATAGAAGGCGGCCATCCAAGGAAAATATTGCCTTGATTTAATGTTTCAGAGTAGAGCTGGCTCTTCTTTCTTTGACCAGATTTCTCAACACTATTATTTTTTTGACATCTATTATTAATGTAAAACAGAGCTGCAAAGCATTTTTGTTCACGAGCTAGTCATTTTCTATGAATAGTATCATCACTTTGTAGCATATTCTCATCAACGCTCTAACCCAAGCCAGTGCAAGGCTGCAAGCCAATAACATACTCTATAAATTTATTGCAGTCAGTCGGTCACTGTCACTGGTTGCAGCGGTGATGAGTATCATGCAAAAAACTAAAATTGTCCACAAAATTATGAAATAAGAGAGATCTTAAANNGACATTTCATACGCAAGCGTATTATATCAGTTGCTTTCTTTAAATCCGGTCACATGGACATTCAAAATCTCTATAAAACTGATCATGAAATGGGGTCATAATCCAATTTAATACCATGAATCATGATCGTAAGAGTTGTCCAACCTCCAAAGTCGTGGACAAATTATAACAAGGCAGCAGCCAATGAGAGACGGATTTCGCAAGTCAAATACAACAGAGACAAAAACCATGTAGCCCTCTAAAATTTTCAAATAAACCAACTGCAGAATTAAACAATGTGGTAGGGTAACCAAAGAGCAAATAATAAGAATTCCCACGGTAAAAGTGTCCCTAATCCAATCAACAGGCATTACCAAAAGAAAGACCGTACCTCTTTTCATAGAATAGTCTTCTCTCCACTCTAGATGTAGGATTTGCCAATGAATCCATAAATTCAACTGCTAAACGACATAAAAAAAGAGTATCAATATGCATTCATATTGCTTTTCAATAATTTATTTACCATTTACAAATAAAAAGACTGCACAAAAAAGAGAATTCTCTAATACCAGATTAAACAATTCAAGACACATCCTTCAATCAATAGTAGCAAAACATGAGAACGCCAAGAACTGACATGATTGAGCAAACAAATTCAACGATTTAGATTATTTATTATAGACTCCACCACGAGCTTTATTTTCTTTAAAAAAAATCTTAAAAATCTACAAAGCAGGGCAGTAAATATTTTCAAGACAATTTTCAAAAGAATGTAACCTTTATCCTTTTTCTAGAAGGATGGAAGTGTAAAGCATCATAAGGAAATTTAAACAATGCTAAATATGGTGTAGAATTAATATTCAGCCCAAATTTGTGGCCATTAAAATGCATTTTTCTGTTCCAACCTTCATTAAAATTATATCACTGTTTGTAGCAAAATAACCAACAATGGTGGTAACATGGTGCTGCCTCAATGCATGAGACAGCTTTACTGTCACTGTGTGTCATCTACATTTCGAACTGTTACGACTACATAATTTTAAGAGGTCACTAAATAGTTAATAGTTGGAGAATACTACTTTCAAACTTAAGCTCAAAGACCTTTAATAATTGAAGCCTGGAAAATGTACGAAGAATATATCTCTGCATTATCACAAATAATCAAATAATATTGTTGTAGGCCATCAACTGTACAACAGTTCAATTTCATNNCGTATTATACATCTCATTCAATGGTACCAACAGCAATTATGTAAGACCAATCGCCTCATTATTAAGATGCAATTATCATTCCATAAAATGATAAAATATCCTTATAATAAAAAGCGTTTTTACAAAGAAAGAAATGTGGCCTCCACACATTCCATCCAATAAGTAGTTGAAGAAAGGGAAGGGAGAGTAATTGAGAAGGAAAAAAATTGCAGTTGACAATTTGAGATGCAACAAGAACCAAAACCAATAAGATACCTTCGGCTCAAATGTTTGAGTTTCCCAATACACTTTGAAAAGCAGAATGAAAGTAACACTTTGTCCAATTAAATGTTTCCACAATGCAAGCAAATTCAAAATCCTCTTAGAGCAACATATAATAGGATTTGTACTTCATTATTGTTAAAAATAGATGACAAATGGAAAAATTTCTACATGATTAACCATTGTTAGTAAGCAATGTATCAATATGATACTATTTGCATGAAAATATTCGAGGTACATCCTAATGAATTAAGTTAGCAGGAATTTACTGCAATTTCATTTATTGGTAGCATCAAAAATTTACTGGCCGGAGACCTCTCCAGTGACACAAATTATTGAGTAAGACTGTTTTACATAGAGGTCTATCTACGAATTTTATATGTTTTAAAAACACACTATTTGCAAATGACCAATAATGCATTAACGGGCTCCTACCACAATTCATATCTGCACATCTTCGTTTATACACACATATCTAGGTAAGGCATTAGCCAAAATGCCTCAGATGTGCCTTGTGCCATGGTTTAAAATCTCGTTCGATAGTTTCGTATTGGCCGAGATTAATCACTATGGGAGGCCGCCGACGAGATATACCGAGTAAATTTAAAATAGGAAAGAATCAGCCGAAACAACCGATGAAAAACACTTAGATGTCCGAGTTATAACTTGCACGGGCAAAAGTTGTAATGAAAATCACTAAAACATTGTATAATATTGACCAAATTAATTATTCTAAATAGATTAATCTTAACTTGATATGAAATAGACAACATATGATCAAATATCAACAAAATTTTAAAATAAACATCACCAAGATAACGGTGACTTGGACTGCGACGGCCGAGTCGAGGATGATTCCGCGACGCGTTACCCCAACCGATACCGCGATTTAAAACCATGGCTTGTGCCCTTGTATATAAGGCACAATTAGTGTAACGTACTACTATGCAACAAGCCAACAACTAGCGAGGCGCACTACTATGCATTTACCATATTTGTTTGCTTAATATCATTATATTATTCCCTTCTCTTGGCCAAATTATCCTTAACTTTACCTCTATACATGTTAGCCCTATTTGAGATCTAAAATATGGTATTGTTGCATAGATTTTCATTTTCAAAATACAAATTTGTTTGCAAAGATAGGGGCCATAGTGTTCCTCATGTCTATAAGGCACGTATCCTCACCTTACCCCTTGGACCTCGATTCACCTCATGCCCTTTAAAACAACTTAGATAAACACATTTTATTGAGTCCTTTGACTTATTTCATCCTATTCAAAAGAGAGAAAGTAGCTATAAAGCCAGTAATAGCCCCCAATAACAAGTGCTTGGAGGGGAAATGCATGAGTAGCTCACTATGTGACTTAATATAATGTCATTTGAGACTTTCAGTTGCTTTCCAAAAGAAATAAGGTGTATTATGAAAAAAAGTGTATTACTAGAGCATTAGATCAAAAGAAGTGAGAACTATTCAGAAAAACGCTAAGCTCCACACACACACACTATGACACAGTCAGACAGAGGAGTTGATCAGTAGTTGATCAGTTAATGTCATGCACTTAAATCTTCTAGTTGATGAGTGTCACTGGTCACTTGCTCCTTTTTTTCTTCTTGTTGATAGTCAGGGCTTATTCTTGGGCATAAACTCGATTGTAACTTTGAACATTGACACAATCTTTTTCATTGATCTATGACATCTATCACTGATTCGAGGAGATGAAAATGCTAGCGAATAGATCATAACTTCAGTTGGCCATCAAGTCCAAGAACAATGATTGGTGATCAAAAAGCAGTTTCGTTTAATGACCACCTAATCAACAATAATTTGCCACCTTTAAAATATTGCATTATTCCTTTCAAAGAAAATTTTACATTTTTGCGTCAAATCTAACAGGTGGCATGGTATATACGTATATATGACGTACATCACAGTTTCAGGATGGCTCCAACCTCCAAATTTGTATTTATCTGGAAATTTTATAATTTTGTATGTCAATGAAGACATGTGAACAGTGTACATGCGCATCAAAGATCATGTGCAAAAGTGTCCTATCTAGCCTTTTCTTCCCAAGATAAGACATAGTCAAACATTATTTTAAGTCTACTG
Organism: Silene latifolia subsp. alba; assembly: GCA_001412135.1. Lineage (NCBI taxonomy): Eukaryota > Viridiplantae > Streptophyta > Magnoliopsida > Caryophyllales > Caryophyllaceae > Silene > Silene latifolia. Next base: position 8,619 of record LHUT01003465.1, read on the forward strand.
AGATTTGCTTCATGTGTCTTCTTCTTAAAATTTTGCAATACGTGTTATAGCAAGCTCTACCACACAATTCCAAGCCCTTGTTAATCTTTTAATGCTTGTCAGTTTTAGCATAGAATGAGATTAATAATTCTATATTTTAGCATAGAATGAGATTAATAATTCTATATGATAGCCAAAGATCAGCATAAACTAAATTACAGTATGATTGATGACACACATTGGCTTGACATTATGCAAATGCCTTAATGGTTGTGATTAGGGAGACAATACGGATTATAATAACAGCAGTTTCAAAGAGCAGAGAATAATATATGGTTTAAAATTACAACTCATACTTGATTCGGTATTAGCTTTGTCTTAACTCTAGCGCTTGCTTATGTATGGTTTACCCCAATGAGCGACTAATATTTTATAAAATGTCTAGCTGAGGTGTAGGTATTAGGTAAATTAATCAAATAATGCCTAAGTTTATGTACTGTTATGAGCTGTTCAGTAGCTTCAACATTTGTTGATTATTTGTCCAAGGAGAATTATTAACAGCTTTAACAATTATATTATGGAGCTATATTGGGATATGAGATCCAAACAACCAATAGATTGTGTACAAGTTCATACCATTAAAAGCAATCCATGCATATTGTTTATTAGTATGTGGTCAGAAATATAATCTAATCCAATGAACTAATAGTAAAATGGGAATCAGCAATGACAGAAGCTTAGCCTACTAATAAAATAGAGATGCAGAGGAAGACAAAATGTACTGACCGTTGAGAAGAACTGTCCTGATACTGAAGACTTGAAGGACACTCATTTGTCCACCTAGCCATTGTTAAGACACGTGGATAGAATAGATTGGAGCATCAGTGGTCCCAATGATGATTAAACTCGAGCCCTTTTCAATGCTGAACAGCTTAAAACCTGCAATTTCAGATGGCATATCATGCTCATTACACTTCTTAAACACTCTTATTATTTGACATTATCCCAAACTCCTCTATTGGTCAATTCAATGGAATTATCCCTTCTCTAATTCCAGAATCTAAGATGTCTTAGTGACTACAACATATGGTCTGCCTAAATAACCTTCATCATTTTTCATTTACCGTACCGAATGATCTGCCTCACCTGCTCCGCCAAATATTTGTGTTAAAAACGAATGAGATAACTCCAAAGAATAGAATGAGCTAAATTTTTGGGTACCTAAGCCAAATGACAGATGCATACTTTTTGACTGTTCTGGTTAATTGAAGCTTCTGGCTGAGACGAGCATGTTAAATGACAATGAAACTCTAGGGAAAGTTTGTTAGCTTACTTTTACAAGGCTTTTTTTAGCATTCTGTTAATTTGATAACTCACGTTCAACCTTAGCTGGATGAAAGAAACGTTAACAGATTTGCACATTGGAGGTATTGACCTAAATTGTTTCCGCTCGAAACACATACGCAAAAAGATATTGATGAAAGAAACGAATGAGATAACTCACCCATTTCAAACCCACCATCTAAAAAAGCAGCCTGTAAACTATACATAAATCAAACAATAATCATTTATACATTTATCATTATTATATTACCTCAAGAAACAGCTTCTTCCAAATCCGTTAACAATACCTGACTGCAATTCTGCAAACGGTAGTAGCTGCCTTAACATTAAATGTACTAATTAGGCAATCATTGGTCTGTGGGTTGTGGGGTAAACAAATAGATAAAATCTCACTATACAGCCAAAAATAATATGTAGCTCCCTGAACTTTTAGTAAAATTATTAAATACATCGTTTATCAAAATTCGTCTTTGGTTCAACCAAATATTGCACACATAATTACCTCCCCGTATTCAAGAAGTTTACTTGATCAATTTTAAGATGTTAAACACACTTCTTTGTAATGCAAGGAGTCACTCAACAAATTGTTAGTTCAATAATGAGAGAAAGACAATGAGGGAAAAAGTTAAGCGTAATTAAAAAAGAAAGACATGCTTAATCACCATAATGTCATCATTTGGAGCCTGTTCATGATAAGTAAATTTTAAAATCTCTCATATGTGCAGAGGCGTAGAGCAATGTTATTTGATGTTTATCTAGGCTATAAGTGCACCATGGTCATAAAACAGCTAAAGCTTCTAAGCTAGCTGGTTTTGCGAAAAACTGAAAATCAGAATTAGAAAGCAATCCATTCAACTTCTTCAAAAGATTGCCAAAAATGACCTTCGAAACAGACAATAAGGTGCACGAGCTATGGCAATCTTGTCACCAAAAATGTAACATTATTAAATCCACATCATTGTAACCAGAAGCTTCCCCCTTGGATTTATCAACTTGTAAGTTTGTTCTGATTTATCCCTTTTAGTCTCTAGAACATCACATTTATCCAACCACCGTACTTAATAAACATAATCAAATCACCTGCTTCGCCAAGAACACTTGGGCTTTAAAACTTGGCATATTAAACCAATTGTTTACTTGACAAGTTGACAGAACATAACTACATATCCAGCATTTCATTGGCAGACAGGATTTCCGAATAAAGTTAAATCACTAAGAAGGGATTGGTCGCCAAAGAAAAAAAAATTAACAAGATAGTTGTGTGCCTAGCTGTTAACAACGGACTGACAGAGTATGTTGCATTCACTCGTCAATTTTGTAGCCATACCCATGTCTGATGAACCCTCAATGTTACAAGTATGAAATCTTTGCCTAGCACTTAAGAGCTCGACACATCTCCTTGTACTATGCAATGATGGAAAGGCTTGCAGGACAAAAGAAGCGAAAGATATATGACACATAGTATGAATTTTTACGATCTTAAATCATTGTTTCATACATCTTTGCAATTCACTTTAGATAATCTCACTAATCCATATATCTAATCAAATATATGAATTTTTACCCGTATCCTCATACTAGGTCAAAATCTTTATACCTCAAAATTTGAAAAATTATGAATCCGACACATGGAAATATAAATGTACACAAGTCCAGAGAACATAGATTCCTACTCAATCCTTTAAAAATCCGAGTAACCTACGTTACAAATTTCATTTGTATCATTCGAAAATAACATCTATGGGTTGCTAATACATAGGAAATGTTGTTCCCTGCAATTTGTGCAAGCCAAGCCTTTGAAATACTGAGGTAGTGTTGTGTAAGTAGCAGAACATTCATAAAATAAGGACAACACTCGCTTGGGATGGGGGTAATTGTTACTAGGGTAATAGAGACTAAATGAACTAAAAAATGGAGGAAAATGATGGTGGTTGGAGATAAAAATAGGGAAAGATAGTGTAATAGCCCCTCCATTACGAGAGTAATAGTTACCCCCTCCCCTAAGTAATGTATTACCTCCATATGGAGGTAGTAATTCCTCTCTCACCTCCACTTTCCACCCTCCACAACCACCACTAGCTACCAATATCCTCCCGTTTCTTCTTGTTTTAGCCTTCATTACTCCGGCAATAATTACCCCCATACCAAGTGAGCCCTAGAGAACAGCGCGGTTAGATGGATTACAAACTTTAGACGATTTTGTATAATGACTATGCATTGCCCATACATCTTTACACTTAAAATTCAATAGTAAAATTGAGAAAGTGTAGTTAAGCATAGCATTCAACGATGACATCACATAATACCAAACTAGAGCCACATAAGACCAAAAATGGAGCCTAATCAATTAATCATAGAAAGTGTTACATCACTCAATCACTAAAAGCAAAAAGATAGATGCAAATACAATGTAATTTGGTATAATCTTGCATCAACTATCACATCACATACCACCAACAATAAGGTCAAATTAACATAAATACAAGTGAACTACATTTTAAAATTACTTAATTGACTGAAATTCCTGATTAACCAAACCTTTCAATTACGTGTCGTCCGAAAATCGCAAAACTCAACAGTTCTCCCGATTAATAAACTTAATCGACATCATATGCTTCAATCCAAAACGCCGGAATCGAAATGAAAAATTATTATAAAAAGCGATGATTATGATATTAATGTAACTTATATCAAGCAAGAATTAAATGAATAACGATTAAGAAACAAACCTTAAATTCCGCCAAATATCGGACGATTGAGACATGCGAAATTGCGAGGTGAATTGAAGATAACAAGCGTGGAATTTCGCCAGAAAATTAGCTGGATTAGAATTTACGAGATACGTGTAGCTTAGAATCAATAGCGTGTAAGATTAGAAAAAATAAAAGAGCGACAAAATTAGGTTTTCGGCGATGATTTTGAAATTTCTCGAGAATTTGGGATACGAGTGGGGAAAATGGCGGGAAGACAATCGGTTGTCGACGTGGGTTTACATTGTACGGGATTTCGGTTGTCAGTTTGTCACATCACTCACATGTGGCCAAGCAAGTTTAGGTCCACACCAAAAAAAATGGAGCGTATTGAATTATTCGGTCTGATTTAACCGGATTCATTTAGGTTTGATTTTCGATTCTCATTTTTTGAAGTTTCGATTTTTGGTCCAGTCTAATCCAAAATCAATGAATTTTGTTATTTTGATCCGAACCGATTGAACCCCGAAATTTAGGTGATTTGTGACTAATTTCCAAAACTTTATCAGCGAATTTTCTATAGGACTGTCCTATAACATAAGAATTGCCCAAAAGGAAAAAAAAAGCCCGAAAATAACATTTGACTTAATTTATATTTTAATTTTAGTTTAACAACCCTACATTTTACGATAAAAATTAATATATTTAAATATACAAGTTATTAATATAAAA
>LHUT01003466.1:0-13144 GCA_001412135.1 Silene latifolia subsp. alba
CTGACAATCAAACTCAGATCTCACATATCGTCTACTAACAACGACCCTCTTCAATCAATTGCATCATCCTCAATGAGTCCTCGAATCCATATTTTATCTGCATTAGCCATCTTCATCGAGTACCCCTTAGTCCTGATCTTCATCTCATCAACAATGGTGGCAGCCACCTTTTTCGGGCATATAAGAATGAGCTCATGTTTGCTCAAGTTCCGTTGCCTCCATATATGATAAATACACGCATTGAAGACCGCACTAATCACATCAGTCCTGATTTTCGACTGCCCCCTTCTCAAGCTCCATTCACGGAAATTCTGAGTAGGTAGCAGGAATCCAATCCACTGTCCAACTATCTTAATCACCTCCTTACTATAGTCACATGTAAAGAAGAGGTGATCTATAGTTTCAATCTGATATCCACAAATGTAGCAGGTATCATCCGATTTATAATAATTGTTTTTTTTCTTAATTGTAACTCCGATTTCACCGCCTCGTGAAACCGACATAGTAACATCTCCCAATTATGTTAGCCGGGGAAGAAGGGGGTGTTATATAGTATATCTCATACACTCCAATTTTATTCGATAAACCCTATTAGTTATAGTTAACTGGTAGTTTATAAGGTGTTTTTAGGTGAAATAAGTAGGTTTTGAAAGCGGTTTTGCAAGCAAAAATGAGGAATGCTAACTTCCTAACCTATTTTGCTAATATTTGGTTTGGGAACGCAATTGGAGAACTGGGGTGAGGAAACGGTTTAATATTCATTCCCATTCAACTCAAGCTAAAATGTAACACCCACATTTAACCCGGAGTCTCTAGCTAGACTTTCTCAGCTAACACTACTACACATAATTAAAGACAATAATAATGTCCCATTAACAATGCATATGAACGCGTAATATGTAATAATGTTGTTAATGAGATTAGTGTATTGGCCAAATTCAGTGCAAAAAGTAATAACTATTTGTATGACTTAATAATCATTGTTGTTAGTTATAACAATTGATGTAAAATCGTTGTTAATATTTTTCGCGATGAAAAACATACACACCTTCAAACATAATAACAACACGCCGTCGTTTCCCTCTTTTCATTTTACTCCTCTTTAACTAATAACTATTTATTCAACAGTCTCCCTTGCCGTCGACACTCTTCCTTGCTGTCGTTATTCTCCCTTCCTATCGCTCCCTCCCCTCCGTCACTGTTGTTGTCGCGTCTCCTCTATCGTCGCTTATCAGGTATATATCTCTTAATACCTTGTTATTATTTTCTCTCATTGTTCAATTATTGTCTAAGATTGTTCAATTTTTGTTTTGATTTTATGATGTTGTTGATGGTTTATTTGATGGTTAGAATTTAAATTTTTTTTTGTTTGCTTTTCCTCTTTAGGTTTCATTAGGATTTATGATGTTCCTATTAAATATTAGAGTAAAAAGGGAATGATTTGCATTTAGATAATCTGAAAGGTTAAAAAGAAAGTCTTATTTATACTAATAAGACCACAACTTCTTAAACTAGAAATAAGGAACTAATCCCACAACATTAGGCCACTAACCTACAACTTAGGAACAACCATTCAACTTATTGACTCCTACAATTACTCTAACTACTCAAGACCATGACTACAATTTCACACATTATCCTAAATTGTAGTACTAACTTTGAATTAGTTCTCAACACTGCCCCTTGATTAAAAGTCACTGACACCCAACTAGGACATAAAAAACTGATGCCTGGCTTGCGGAAGCGATTTTGTGAAAATATCGGCAATTTGCTCATTTGTACCACAAAACTTTAAGACAATTTTTTCATCAGCTACAAGCTTGCGTATTAAGTGATATTGGATGTCTATATGCTCTGTTCTTCCATGAAATGCCGAATTTTTCGCCATTGCAATAGCAGACCTATTATCACAGTATATAACAGTACCTTCATTTTGCGGGATATGGAAATCTCCAACCAATTTCAGCAACCATAAAGCCTGACGGGCTGCTGAACTAACTGCTACATATTCTGCTTCGGATGACGAAAGTGCTACTGTTTCTTGCTTCTTGGAACTCCAGGTTATGGCACCTGAGCCAAGAGCAAGCACATGACCAAAGGTGCTTTTACGATCATCTATGGAACCAGCAAAATCACTATCACTATACCCGACTAACTTGAAGTTAATGTCTGGCACTTTAGTGTACCATATGCCAACATTCAAACTTCCAGCCACATAACGAATGACTCTTTTCGCTGCCTCGAGATGTTGCTTGGTCGGATTATGCATATACCGAGATACCACACTGACCGGAAAAGCAATATCCGGTCTAGTATAAGTGAGGTAGTTCAAACCTCCAATAATGCTCCTGTATATAATTTTCCATCAGCTGGCCCGGTTCCATCTTCTCGTTGAAACTTTTCATTTACATTCACAGGTGTGGCTGCAACTTCACAATTTAACATGTTGAATTTTTTCAGCATATCAGTGGTGTACTTCTCTTGGCAAAGAAATATACCGTCTGCACTTTGCTTAATTTCAAGCCCCAAAAAATACTTTAGCAAACTTAAATCAGCCATTTCAAATTTGCTCATCATACTTGACTTAAATTCTTCAACCAAGGATTGATTGAGACGAACGCACATAAATCATGTCATCGACATAAAGACAAACCAGTCATCGACATAAAGACAAACCAGCAGAAACTCAGAATTACCTTGCCGCTTAATACAAAGCGTGGGCTCATTTTCACTTCTCTTGAATCCGGTAGTTTGAAAGAATGAATCGATCTTACTATACCAAGCACCCGATGCTTGTTTGAGCTCATAAAGAGCTTTTCTCAGCCTGTAAACTTTGTTTTCAGTGTCATTCGTCTTAAAGCCTTGCGGTTGTGAGACATACACCTCTTCTTTCAAGTCTCCATTTAAGGATGCAGACTTCACATCAAATTAATACACGGATAGCTGAAATTGAGCAGCAAAAGCAAGAAATACTCTTACCGTCTCAAAACTTACAACGGGTGAGAACGTCTCATCAAAATCTACCCCTTGCTGCTGTGAATATCCCTTAGCGACTAGTCTAGCTTTGTGCTTCTGATACCATCGGAATTATATTTTGTGCGGTACATCCACTTGAGCCCGATGATATTCTTATACACCGATCGTTCAACTAATTCCCATGTCTGATTCTTCTCAATGGAATACATTTCTGCTTTCATTGCCTCCTGCCATTCACAACTTTCAGCTGCATCATTGTAGGTGTTAGGGTCAGACACATACACGGCAAAGTTACACGACTCATAAATGTCTCGGAGTGATCGATAATGCTTTGGAGGCGTTTCATCCAAGGACGAACTTGATGATCTTGGTGTAGTAGGCGTTTTTTGACCACTATTCTCCACAGAAGAGCTGTTAGGTGGCGTGAAATCAGAAGATGATGAACTGCTTCTATTCAGCCCGATAGCAGCAACATGAGGTTCTGGTTCATCATTAGGCACCAGACCTTTTTTTGGACGCTGCTCATCATCGTTCCAAGCCCATCTTTCTTCTTCATTAAACCTAACATCTCGACTTACAATCACCTTAGCATTTACCGGGTTATACAATTTATATGCTTTAGATTCAGTAATATAGCCAACAAAAATATATTTTTCAGATTTTCTATCAAATTTGTGGCGTAAGTTAGAAGGAATTAAAGCATAATCAGTAAAACCAAAAACTCTCAAGTGTCTCACCCGAGGTTTCTTACCCCTCCATGCTTCAAATGGAGTTTGATTCATCACAGCTCTGGTAGGGGATAAATTCAGCAAATACACAGTGGTTGCTACTGCTTGTCCCCAGAATTTGTTTGGAAGACCCTTCGAAAGCAATATGCTTCTAGCCATCTCAACCACTGTTCTGTTTTTACGCTCTACCATGACATTTTGTTGAGGGGTAGAGGGTGCAGTAAGCTCTCTGCGAATGCCATGCTCATCACAAAAATCATTAAACTCATTAGATAAAAATTCACCACCGCGATCACTACGAAGAGTCTTTATGCGCTTGTCACTTTGGTTCTCCGCCAACTCCTTAAATATTTTGAAATGCTCAAATGCTTCAGACTTCTGTTTCAAGAAATAAACCCAACTCATCCGAGTATAGTCATCAGTGAATAATATGAAATATCGACTACCTCCGATTGACTCAGTTTTCATTGACCCACAGAGATCAGTATGCACTAACTCAAGAAAGTTACTAGCTCTCCAAGCATCACCAGATGAAAATGGCAGCTTACATTGCTTTCCATACACACAACCTTCACAAAAACCATGTTCACCAATATACGGCAGTCTAATAACCAGTTCATTTCGACTCAAACCTTTTAAACTTTTCACATTTAAATGACCGAAGCGTAAATGCCATAGCCTAGTTTGAATATCTCCTTTGACAACCAACGCCTTACTCACATCATTTGACACATCTAGTGGAATCATTTTTTTTTGGGTCATAGAAACACTAGCTATCAAGTTTCCAGTTTTCTTATCAGTAATGGTGCAACCCTCATTCTCAAAGATAATAGAATAATCACTCTTAACCAATTGACCAACACTCAACAAATTGTAAGCTAAGCTAGGAATAAAATTAACATCATAAATGATTTTAGTATCACCTTGTTTTGTTTTTATACTCACTGTGCCCCGCCCTTCCACTTGAATTGGTTTGTCATCACCAAGGCGTACCTCACTTTTCAGCGACTCGTTAAGATCTTTGAACATAGATTAGACCTCGAACAAGACATGTGGTTTGAGCATCCGCTATCAATGAACCATATATTATCAGCAACACCATTGACCGAAGAATGAGACATAAACAATTTGGCGTCCTCTTCGACTTTTTCGACAAAATTCGCCTTCTGGTTCTGGTTATTTTTTGGGTTGAACCAGCAATCAACTTCCTTGTGACCATATTTGTTGCAGCATCTGTATTGCACTAGATTGTTTCCTGAACGCCCTCGTCCGCGTCCTCTGCCACCACGACCTTTTCCACGAAAACCTCCTCGGCCATTTCCTTTTTCAGATTTTTCAGTCTTCCCCTTAGAAGAAGACTCCCCCTGCACCTGAAATGCCTTCTCCTCGACCTTAGGAGACGGTTTGTCAGCCCGTTCCTGATGAGCAATCAAAGAACTCATCAGTTCATCAAATGTATAAGTGGAAAAGTCTTTTGATTCCTTAATAACAGGCACAATATAATCAAACTTGGCATTCAAACTACGTAATACTTTACTTACGATAGTTTCACTACTCATAACTTTACCCAAAGACAGCAATCGACTGACAAGTTCCGTCACTCTCGACAGATAGGATTGGACCTTTTATGTATCCCCCATATTTAATGTACTAAAATTGCGACGGAGTCTTTGTAAACGTACCTTAATCACTCGCTTGTGGCCCAAATACTCAGTTTTGAGTATCTCCCATGCCTCATGAGAGGTGCTGGCATCAGAAATTCGTGGAAAAATATCTTCATCCAAAGCCGACTGTAAGAGAAACAATGCTTTTGCATCTCTTTTGCGTGTCTCCCTCAGCGACTGATCGGGCACAGTTGATGCCGGAGTCGGTTCAGTATAACCGACTTCTACCAAATCCCACAACTCTTGGGATTTGAACATAGTCTTCATTCGAAGACTCTATAGATAATATTTTCCACCCTTAAAAATTGGAATTAAGGGTTGTGAAGATGAATTTGTGCCATTAGTAGCCATGATCAGCCTTCAATTTGGTATTATTTTGGGGTTTTCTGGGTGTTTTTGGTAATTGGCGAATTTGGGGTTTTGTTGGAGGTGTGTCGTTAGTTGACAGAGTATTTTTGGTTTTTTTTCTCTTTTTTTTGTTTTGTTGTGTAGTGGATCAAAACCCAAGACTACTGATACCACTTATTAGAGTCAAAAGGGAATGATTTGTATTTAGATAATCTGAAAGATTGCAAAGCAAGTCTTATTTATACTAATAAGACCACAACTTCTTAAACTAGAAATAAGGAACTAATCCCACAACATTAGGCCATTAACCTATAACTTAGGAACAACCATTCAACTTATTGACTCCTACAATTACTTTAACTACTCAAGGCCATGACTACAATTTCACACATAATCCTAAATTGTAGTACTAACTTTAAATTAGTTCTCAACATTAAAGTCTCTTCATGTCTTTCTTTAGCCTACTTTTTGGTTCATTTCTGTGTAAAAATTGATACGGGCTGGCCGGAGGATGTAGTGTGGGGTGGATCAGAGATGGTGGTTGTTTTTTTTGGAAGGAAAGTACATTAAATAAACAGAGAAACAAGAGAGTTCAGTATATCATGGGGGCGGGTCGGGGGATAGCGGCGTAAATGCCAAAATGAAATCGAAAATACAAAGTTTGGATAGAAAATAGGGAACGCAGTCTCACTCAAAACAACCCGCGGAAGGGCTAGAGTATAAAAGAGAGAAGCGGGCAAAAGCATCAGTGACACGATTAGCCGATCTCCTCTCAAAACCCATCTTCAACTGCGGTGAATCCTGTAAAAGAGTCCTACACTCGAGAATAATGTTAGTACAAGGGCCACAAGGGATACCATCCCCTAAAATAGAAGAAACAGCATCCAAGCAATCAGAAGCGATTAAGACTCTAGTACCTAGACCAATCGACCGAGTAATCCCATCCCGAATGGCAAGGAGATCGCAAAGGAATGGGTTAGAGGAAACTAGGCGGGAGGACCAACCCGAGATACCCACGAACCAGACCAATCTCTAGTTACACACCCCAGGCTAGAAAAGGAGGAGGAGGGGGAAAGAGCCGCGTCGACATTGGTTTTAAGCCAGTCACGAGGCGGGAGGGCCCAACTAACGGGATAGCAAAAGGCATCAGGGGAAATGGCAGGAAGGGTAGGGGTACGATCATAGGCAGAGATCCAGGCTAAGGCATGGGAGGAGACAGAGTAACAGAAGAAGCCAATGGGCAAGGGGCAAGGGGCAAGAGAGTGTGCTGTGTGAAAATCATATCACAGCGTCTAAGCCAGATGCGCCAGATAAAGAAGAAGAAACGGGTGTTCCAATGGAGGTGGCTAGAGGTACAGTTGTCGAAGATCCAACGTTTAAGGTCAGAAGTAAAAAAAGTAGTGGTTGGACTCCAGGCGGGACTAGACACTAGAGGCAAAGCTGCAATTGCGGAGGGCGTGAAGGGAGGACTCGGGTAGGGAGGGGTTGGGACAAAGGGTGCATGACTGGCAGGGAAGGATATGTCTCGAAAAAAGGGAGGCTCTGTGAGGGAGCTTGTCCCACCAGACGAGCTAAAGGAAGACTTTGATCCTGGACAGAGTAGGGAGGTCCCAAAGCCAAGTCATGTCCGTAGCAAAAGGAGGAAGGGGATGGCCAGGAACAGAGGGAGTGATAGGCATCACTGATGGAGAACTTGCCTCTAGGGGGCGAGAGAAGTGGTAAGAACGTCGGGGCAAGGAGAGGAGGGGATAGGATAGGAGAGGATCTTAAGGCGGATATCGTCCGGAAAGTCAACGTCAAGAGAATCCAGGGACCATCCACCATCGGAGATGATAGAGCTGACACAGGCCGAAGAAGAGGGGAGAGTAAGAGGGCCCGAGATGGTACTCCTCAGAGTGTCAAGGCCAAGCCAATCATCCTCCCAAAGACAGATGGAGGAGCCATCACCAATGGACCAATAAAGATGGTTTTTGAGGGTGGCCCACCCGATTCCAACATTTCTCCAGATGTGAGAGCCATAGGAGAAGGAAGGGGGGGAGGGGGACAAGTATTTACTATGGATAGCTTTGGCGCAGAAAGAAGATCTATTAAGGAGGAGTTTCCAGCTTAGCTTGGTGGAAAGGGCGTCATTGAGTGGTTTCGAGGCTTTGATGCCAAGGCCACCCAAGGTCAAAGGAAGGGTGACGATGTCCCAGTTGGCAAGATGGAGCTTGTTAGCAGTATCGCTTGACCACAGAAAGCTCCTGGTAATCTTATCAATGTCGTTAAGAATGGAAGAGGGAAGGCGGATGCATTGCATAGAATGAGAGGGAATGGCATTAAATGGTAAATTTGATAAGGCAAATACGCCCAGCTCTAGAGAGGTAACGGGATTTCCAGCTAGCAAGCTTAGCTTGGATGTTGTTGACAATAAAGATAAGATCGGATCTTTTAGGTTTCTTTCCCATAAGGGGAAAACCTAAGTAAGTACCAAGATTACTAGTTCTTTTGATGCCAAGGGCATTCTTAAAGAGATTAATCTCAGGGAGGGGAGTATTCTTGGAAAAGATTATCTTGCTTTTGAGGCAATTAATCTTCTGGCCAGAGTTAGAACAAAAAGAGAGGATGGTGTCTTGGAGGGCACAGAGGTTTTGGTTCGATGTTCTCCCAAACACAAGGATGTCATCAGCGAAGAGAAGGTGGGAGAAGGAGGCACCGCCTTTCCCGAGAGGGAAGGGGGTCCTTTCGTTGTCACAACAGGATTGATGAATAAGGTTAGAGAGAGCTTCCATATAGATGATAAAAAGGTAGGGAGACATGGGGTCTCCCTATCTGATTCTCCAGGAGGGAAAGAAGCTATCCAGAGAGGAGTCGTTCAGGTTGACATGGGCAGAGAAGGAGGAAATACAGCTCATAATGAGAGCGATGGTATCCGAATCAATGTTGACAGAAAGAAGGCAAGTTCTGATAAAATCTCACTCGAGTCTATCAAAGGCCTTTTCCAGGTCAAGTTTGAGAGCAAAGCAGCCCAGACTGCTTTTGGAGGAGTGCATCGAGTGGAGAATCTCAGAAGCGATAATGTAGTTGGTGTCAGTTCCTCGTCCGGGGATTGAACTGCCTTGGTTAGGGGAGATGATTTTCTGCATATGAGGTTTGAGGCGGTTAACAATGATTTTAGTAACAATCTTGTAAGTAGTGTTACAGAGACTAATGGGACGAAAGTTGGAGATAGTTTGGGGGGAGAGAATTTTTGGGATGAGGGAAATGGAGGTTCTATTGAGAGTAATCGGGACAAGTTTGGTGATAAAGATGCGTTGGATAAACAGAGTAATGTCGGACTTGATGATATGCCAACATCTTCTGTAAAAGCCAGTGTTGAATCCGTCAGGGCCCGGGGCCTTGTTGGAACCGAGGGAAAAAAGGGCAAGACGGATCTCATCAATACAAGGAATCGAGAAAGAAGTGATAGGAGAAGGGTTAAGGTGGGGATAGACGGGAGGGGGGAGAAGATGGACACGATCTTTGCCAGTGGTGTAAAGAGTAGTGAAGAATTTGGTGATATGGGAGTTAAGGGCGGCATGGCCCGAGATAACCAAGCCAACCTCATTGGTCAGGAAGAGGATGCGGTTGAAGCTTCTACGGAGGGTGACAGACTTTTGGAAAAAGGATGTATTACGGTCCCCATCAGGGAGCCAGTTCAGGTGGGCTCTATCCTTCCAGTACAGGTACTCGAAGTCGAGAACACGGTCAAGGCCACGGGTGAGAGAGTCATTGAGGTTAAGAAGGAAGTCAGAATTTGGGTGGGTGCAGACCTCTTTCTGGACACCAAGCAACCGGGAGTTAAGTTCCCTTTTCTTTTTTAGGAAGGGTACCAAAGGTCAAGGTCGCCCAGTCAGTCAACGAAAGGCTAAGGTTATAGAGTTTGGTAGGGACACTCTCGGGTAAAGAGGGCCAGGTAGAAGAGACAAGGGGGAGGAAAGAAAGGTCACACATCCAAAAATTCTCAAACTTAAAGGATCTATCCAACGGAGGGGGTGAGGGAGGTATTGAGGATGATGGGGGCAGTGGTCTGAAGACAGTCTAGTCAAGTGGAGGTTGTGGGAGTTAGGGTACTGGTCAAGCCACGGTTGGTTACCCCAAACCCGGTCAAGTCGTTCGAGAATGGGGTTAATACGCCGTCTATTGGTCCAGGTAAACTTCGGTCTAGAGAATCCAATGTCAATAAGGTTGCAAGAATCCATAGTGGAATTAAAAAGATTGACTCTATAACACCGCGACCCCCGAGTTAACCAGAACTACAACATACTTCGTTAAAGTCCCCTATACACACCCACGGGAGATGGACAGAGGCAGAAAGGTTCATGAGATCGATCCAAAGGATTCGTCTCAGACGGAATTTAGGACTAGCATACACAGCAGTAAGTAAAAAATTAAAGTTGGTCGAGGGTAACTGAACCACCACGTTAATTGACTGCTCGCCTTTGTTAATGAGAGTAACCGCAGCCTTCTCGCCATTCCAGAGAATGATGATACCACCCGTAAATCCCACCAGGTCCTGCACCTCAACGAATCAAAAGGCAGCATACGCACGATGGACAGAGAGTTGAGTGAGCTCACTTGGGTTTCAGAAAGGATCACAATGGAGGGCTTATGGGCATTGAATAGGTGAGAGAAGTGGGTGCGGAAGGAGGGTCTAGTAATACCGCGACAATTCCAATAGAGGATGTTCATGATGTGAGAGCGCGGGGGGAGATAGTTAGCTCGTCTGGAGCTCTCGACCTGTCCTCTTCCTCTACCTCGTCTGGCCCGTGGTCTGGGTGTGCACAGGTTGGAAGAGGATTGGTCTCGGTCAGAGTCAGGGATAGTTCCCTGTAGTCCAGATTCAAGGCTCGTTCCCAGCAGATTTAAATACTCAATTTCACCACCGGAGATAGTGTTCTGAAATTCACTATTGAATTCGTGAAGCTTCCTACACGTAATTTCTTGGATGTTGAGCTCAATAGATAGACCCTCTTTAATCGTGGCAAGATGGGAATAGGGTCCATCATGAAGTGAAGTTCGGGTGGGACAGTGAGGGAGGGGTAAAGGTAGTGCCGAGTCTTGAGGAACCACTTCAGGAAGCACAGGAGCACCGGCGGCAGAGTAGAGAGATCGGAGATGTCTGGGAGGTGAGCGGGTTCTAGGCAACCCGAGAGCAGATGGGTATTGATGCAGCAAAGGTTTGGATAGGCTAGGGGGTTTGTACGGGTTTTCCAGGATGGCTCGAAGACTGGGTACGGTTACTTGAGGCGAGACGAGGCGACGTTCTAGGGTGAATGTTGTTTCGTTTATGGGGGCTTCTGGAACGATGAGAGGCGGGGGTTGGTAAAATTCCACGGGGGTTGCATCTTGGTGGTAGAGAATCACGGTTATAGGGGTTAGGGTCAGGGGAGGAGGATGGAAGAGGAGAGTTGGTGGGAGATATGAGGACGGGATGGACAGTTTGAGAAGAATCGTGTTTTTCTGGGCAAGAGTCGGATCTGGTTCCGGGTTTGAGGGTGGTTGGGAGTCCAGTGGGAGTGACATCATTGAGAAGGGGGATTGAAATTTGGGAGGGTGGTCTGTTCTTTGTTTTTGTGAGGAGGGAGGAGAATTGTGGGAAGGTAAAGGAGTGGTGAGGGAATGGGAAAATGAGAGGTAAACTAAGAAATTGGTCAAAGTTAAAGTTGATTTTTGAGTGAGGGATGGGACAGGGTTCAGAGCACAGGGTAACACAAGAATGGGTAAAGGGTGATACTTTAGTCACTGCAGGAAAAGTAGAGGGGGGAAAAGTAGGCTTACAAGTATCCTTAAAAGGGACCATGGTCCAAGAGTCAGAAGAGGAAGCTTTTATCACATTGCTAGCATTGTCAGCGGGCAAGTTTTGTTTAGTTGCAACAGGAACAGGGGGACCACAGTAGTATTGACAGTAGAGGAAGTAGGGGTGCACACCCCGTTACAGAATCCATGGCAGTTAACACAAAAAATTTGCTTATCGGCCAACTTGATTTCTTGGCAGAAAGAACCCAGCCAAACTTTAGTAGGTGCCGATTTCGACTGATCGAGATGGACAGAGATCATGGTAAATCGCGCATTATTCCGGTTCATCCCATTGGGATCATACTTAATAAACTTCCTAATAGAGTTACCCATGGCCTTGAGGATGTCGGGTCTGTGGTACTCAATTGGAAGCTCCGACAGGATGATCAAAGTGGGAATAGAGGTAATCGACACCTCGAAGGTTGGAAATTAGGGGCCCACAGCTGTACATGGAGGTAGTGACCTTGGAGGAACCACGGTCCATTCTCTTTGATATTTATAAGATCCGGCATAGAATCAATTTTACACGAGTAAAATCCCTTTCTAAGGCCGATGAGGTGAATTTTCCCTTTACAATTCCAGAGGGCTTTGATGCTTGAAGCAAGATGACCGGAGTCGAGAGACTTTCCAGTTAGTTTGATTATCAAGGTGTTTTGCCATTGGGCAACAATGGAATTAATCACAGGTTGTGGTAAGGTAATGGAAGGTTTTTGAGTTTTTTTTACAGGAAGAGGGTTTTAGGGTAAAAATGGGGAAGACGGGTGGGGGAGTTTTTGGGTTTTCATTGAGGAGGGAGTTGGTAAGGGCCAATTTATAGGTGATCGATGGTGGCGAGGAGATGATCGGTGACAAGGAGGGAGTTAGCTGTGTCGGGTGGGTGCAAGCGGTTGGTTTAGGTGGGAGGCCATCGTGCGAGATGCGAACCAAGGGGTCAGAGAGGGTGGGCGAGGGGGACAGAGCGGTGGTCAGAAGGTGGGTATTGGACATCAACAAAGGAGAGGGCGGTGGATCAGAGGTTAAGTGGGAATTTTTTGTGGTTTGGGAATTTTTTGTGGTTTCTCTCATAACTCACTATTTCTCTAGAAATTTATTTTCTCTCTCATGATCATTAGAAGCTATACTATTAATACTTTCTCTCTTAGATGGTGGTTGTTTGATGCGAGTTAGATTATGGCGTTCGGATTTCCCCACCCTTCCAAAAATCAAGTTCTTCCTCTGGCTTGCCTGGTGGGATAAACTCCCAGAAAACCTCAACCTTTTCAAACGCTCCATTGCCTTATCTCCATCTTGCTCCCTTTGCTCTAGCTAGTCTCTTGAAGAATCTACCCTGCATCTTCTCCGTGATTGTGGTTTTGCCTCGTGCGTGTGGGCTCAGTTCGATGTCCATCCCTCCTTCTTTTCCCTGGAACTTCAGCCCTGGATTCACTCTAATTGCTTGTCTTCTAATTTTTCTTGGCCCACTACCTTCACCTTCCTCTTATGGCGTCTTTGGACCAAGAGGTGTGACTCTATCTTCTCGTACCCCTCGCCCATCACTAGCCTGGCCTTCTGTGGAACGGCCTCTACCTTGTCCGCTGCCTGGGTCACGGCAAACTGTGCCCCTCCGACCCC
>LHUT01003467.1:0-15732 GCA_001412135.1 Silene latifolia subsp. alba
CACCAACCATCTTAGTCCTCCCCTTCTATTTTTATTCTCAGTCTTTCTCTTTACTCTTCCACAATTAATTTCCATTTTATTTGTGAGTTCTTTTCTATTACTCATTTTATTTGCGGTTAATTACTATAATTGGGATTATATATTTTAATCTTTATTTACCATTTCTGGTTGATTTTAATAGTTAGGCTTCTTTTTAAAGTCCTTATTTGCATTTTCCGGTTGATTCTTACAGTTGGTATTTTTTTGGCCGATTGCAGTAGTTGAGGACAGAGATAACGTCGACAAGAGAGTGTCTTACTCAGAGAAGATATGGAGGTCTGTATATAACAATGGGCGAATGGCGATGTCGCCAGCGATTAACGTGCATTAGTGAGGTAGCGTAGGCTTAATTAACTCCATTGATGTTGATGCTAGATGTTAGATATTGAGCTAGAACATTGATTGTGAATTGAATAGATACGGTTTAGTTTCTGGGTTTAAATTGATTGCAATGTAATGGCTAAACAAATGTGATTTATCCAAACAATCTCGTAGAGGTACAGAACGAACATCTGCCCCGTCAAACGTTTCTGGAAATCAGAGACAACCAATCATCCTTCTTAAAGCTACCTTCCATTGCTTTTTGATCTCGACTTTAATGGGTTGCATATGGAACTTCTCCCTGAAGAGTTTTGAGGTATGTCTAACTATTTTACCTTCCAATGTTATTATGGATTTGTAGTAGCTTCTGAATGCACTGCATCAAACCAAGTTGTTGATGGCTTAGCTCGAGGTAAGTGTTAAGTGTTTGAATCAAGTAGTTAACTAATCACGAATTGATGGTTTTTCTGATGATTGCGCTGTTGATGGAGACGATTAATCAACCAGTTTTCTATAGAGGATAAGAGCAGTGAATTGTTCTATATTAGTGGTAGAATATGGAGGGTAGAGTGAATCAGATAGATTAGCAGCCAATGATCTTTTAAAACAGTAGATTGAAAATGTTGTTTTTCCTAAATCTTAGTAATCTTGCTTTCCTAATGTTAATCAAAATCAGTCATATGGTGTTATTTTTAATTGAGCAGGCTCAAGTTGAACCAAAGTATGTTGGGTAAACTGGGTAGGTCGTGTGAAAGCTCAGGGAATAAACGGCTTTTGAGGTGTAGATACCTACTTAGGTTGTGAACCTATTCTTGAAGTAGTAAGATGGATGAATTCTGTAGATGGGTTTTATCAGTTGATTCAAAATGCAGGTTGTATATAGTTTGCTTGTGTAACTGTGTTAGGGCGAGTGCAACTTGAACGTTCTCTGTTTTTTTCAGTTCTACTGAATTTCGTTTACACTTCCATTTAATTGTAAATTGAAAACATCGTTTTTAACTGACTTGACTTTTCTCTTTTCGAAAATAATTCAGTTAATAGGAGTAAGTTGGGGCTTAGAATGTACTAACTAATTGGCTACATAAATTATTTTGCTAACTAATTGGTTACATAAATTATTGTCGCAACTGGTTTAGAAAATGAGAGGAAGGGGGGTGTGTGGAGTGAATGGAAGAGGTCAACGGATAGTTTTGTGGGAGTAGAATCGAAGAGGAGATGCAAAAGAGCATTGTATTATGTGGGTTGAAGATATGAACAAGTGTCGTATAATGACTTATATTAGATCAACTGGTGCGCTTTTGGTGGATTTTGTGTTAAGGAGTTAGAATTAACTTTATGAATAACAGTAAGACTGTTTATATTAACAAAAGACCCAAATTTCTAGATTTCTACTTCAACCAACTTTTGAAAGAAAATGGAGGGGAATTTCCTTCCATAGCTAACATTAAGTGTTCATCTCAATTTCTAGATTTCTGAATGAACTTGCTGGCTTAGCCTCATCTAACGTCTGTCTTATGTTAACCAACAATCCTAACTATTATCAAAGGTGTTTCCTATTCCCAACTTTTCATGGAAATCAGCTTTGATGACTGTAAAGTTCATTTTCATGTACTGATTGTCAATTTTTTAGACGCTTATTGCCCCATGCTTAGTAAAAAAAAAGGGGCAGGCTAATCTTTTTCATATTTACGCATGTCTGGTAGTGGTTTTCATCTAGAACGCTTTCTTTTGGTCATTTCTCTAATCCTTACCGTTTCTATGCTCTACTTTCGACAGTTACTTAGCCTGCCAGTTTAAAGCTATTTCGCCTGCCAGATTAAAGCTTTGCTGCTTGTTGGCTTTTTGTTTCGTAGGTGTTGGCTGAAGACAGATCAAGAAAGAATAAAGGTAACAGATGACCAATCTCTATGGCTAATTAACAAGAAGACTGAACTCTCTTATCGGACGTGTACCAATCATAGGCAAATAACTGTCAGACCTTATAAATTGATGGCAGTTTAGAGATGTTGTGTAGACGGGGGATGGTCATACCTTGCAGATCTAATGAACTTTGATAATTAGTGTCGGGTTAGAACCCGGCCAGGTGAGGTTTGTAAATTAGTGTGTGTTTAAAGATGGTCTGAAAAAGGTGGTGGTTGTGCGTAGGAGGATGGGTGTATGAACTCATGACATCAGATTGGATTACCGGTTTATCAACTCATGACTGACTTCCAAATGGGAGCACAAAAATCAACATCAGATTGGATTACCTCAACTCCAGCCGTCTACAATGCCTCAGTACGTGGGCTTAGCCTTAGTAAATGCTCTGATGTCACCCATAATGGCATGTCTTCCGTTATTAGGAGGCATAGGGAGCTTGAAAAAATTGATATAACTAAGTTTCAGTTTAGTTTGTAGCGAAGTCATTATTCTAGCAAAGTCTCAAATTTTTGGTAGTAAAATTTCGTTGCAATCCGAGGTCGATGACTCACAGCCAATAGGAGGCCTATATCCCTCAATGCGCATCTCACCATAGAGTCCTCTTAAATGGCTTAATTATCTTTCCGAATTATACGCAAGCTTGATAGTTTGAAACGAGACGGAGATGGACTTGGGACTCCGAATTATCAATTTTTACCTTGGAGTTTACCTTAGCAATTGTTACATAAACAAATATTATATATAAAAAAAATCTTTTGAGTTATATGCAAGCTTAACATTTTTAAGATAGACGGAGATTGTCTTTGGAACTCCGCGCGCAACGCGCGCGGAGGAACAACTAGTATATACAAATTTATAAACATGTGACAAACGCCAAATAGTTACTCCTAAACCTGACAAAATTGACTAACCCAAAATCCTAAATAGCCCGAGTTGTACCCGAAGTGAGAATCCAAATCTGACTGAAATTCGAATTAACCACTCCCGTTCAACCCGGCCTAAATGTTTATCATCGCAAACTGATTTTTATGTCCAAATCAGTAAGCCTTGAAGAATCCATTAATGGCGGGAAATTCATCAATGGAGCACAACAAAGCAGAGACATTAACGTGTACAATAATAGCAATCGACACTACCAACAACAATTTGACATACTTGGTGTGTTCCGTCTGCGAGAAGCCTCTTCAAAACCCTCTTTCTCTTTGCACTTCTTGTCGCCGTAACGCTCTCGGTTCCAACTCTTTCGCTTCCAAACGCCTTTTCCGCTTCCTCGTTAGTCCCTCTCGTCTTTCTTCTTTTCCGTAATCATTTGTTTACCTTTGAATAAAATAACCCGATAGAAAAACAATTGAAATTGAGAGATCGTCTTTTAGGAGACCCGCTCGTTTTATTTAATTTACTTGATTGCGTTAATATTTTGTCTGAATAAAATACTCCTCGATTAAAAAAAATGTAAACAAATGATTGAGACGGTTTGTGGTCGCAGATGTCGATAGCATCGGATACTAGGGTGTTCACAGTGATAAGTTTTGATAGAGCAGCTAAAATCCTCTTTGGTTGTTCTGCTGATGATTTCTTCAATTTCGCCAAAATTCATCCTTTTGCAGGTATGAATAAGGATAGGAAATAACCAGTCCGGAACCGGAATCCAAAAAAATCATGGACCGGAGACCGGACCGGAAAAATTCCGGACCAGATCGGTTGGACCGGAATTATTTTTACATATCCTCCTTTCAAATTCCGGTCCCAAAAACCTGACCGATTGGACCAGAATGGACCGGATTAAATAAGGGTACACTTGTTTTTTTATATAATATTTTTTTTTAAAAAAATAAAAAATACAATAATTCCGGTTTTCCGATTCGGACCAGACCGGAATCTCGAAAAATGTAGGACCGGGACCGGACCGGAATTTTTAATTCATGTTCCGGTCTGGTAGATTCCGGTCTGGACCGGTCCATTTTTCCGGTCCGGACCGGATTATGCCTACCCTAAATGCAGTATCCCGGTTACAAGTATGTGTGTGTTGTTAACTGTCATAGACTCGTAGGAGTAATGTTTTGACTGTGGTTGTGCAGCTGCAAATGCTGGTAAAATTCTGGAAGGTGAAATGTGTAGGATGACGCTGTCCAAACCAAAGAACGGTAATGCTCAACATCTACGAGTTGCTTCTGTTGTTCCTTTGAGTTCTGGGTTTCGGCCAGTTATTCAGTCGTTAAACCAGCTCTATGGAGGGTCTGTTCCTTCATAAACATTTCCTGTTGACAGGAAGATGCATGTAATCGCAGTCTGAAACAATGGAAGAACTACTCGTTGCTGTTATAAACAGTGAATCGCAATCTGTAATCCAAATTCTTTACTGAACAGAATGCATTTGTCTGCTGTAGTCGAAAATTTTTGTTGAACAGAATGCAATTATCTGCTGTGACTAACTTGAATCGTTCCTACTGCACGTAATTGTTAGAATTCACATTCACATTTCACAGTAAAGTTATTGCACCAAGTGTAGGATAATTTATTAATATATACTCCGTATGATTTGGATTATAACACTGGGAGCAAATTATTGTCTGAGATTTCAGATATAAAAGCGTTGATCTTTGTATTCTTTCTTGTCTAAGTAAATGCTAGTATATCAAGTTCAACACGGTTAGATTGCAGCTGGTTGATTCTGATCTATCTTTACTGTCTGGTCGAAAGTTGTTATTTTTCGGTTAAAATGTCATCAGTTTTCTCTGTTGAAGCCAGGCCTCCTTTTGTCCATCTCTTGAGCATCTCTAGAGCGGCCTTGGGTTGGTCCATCGGAACCATATGCCCGGCGTTATGCACCTGTTATCAGATAATGTCACACAATGACTCCAAGTAAGTAACAAACTATATATTCTGTTTCAAATTCATCTTATTCGACTTTAGTAGTTTTTTTAGATGAGACGGTTTTGATACCCGCCCCTTGAAAAGTAGACCTTGCAAACATATTTAGGTCAGGTCATTACGGATTATGATCATTTCGGGGGTGCGTTTGTATTAGGGTCAAGTTCGTCTTTTTGGTTAACCAGGTTGGATTAGGTCAGGTTAGCCTTGCTAGGTCTGGATATAAAACGGCAAAGAGGGCAGACCTTGAGAAAACCGAGAGGTCCATGGGTTTTTAGTTGCCCAGCTTCTGCGCCATCTACTTTGAAGGATACAGTTGAAGCAGCTGTGAAATCTTTCTTTCCCGACCATTCCATTGCGTGGACCCACCTCGAGTTCCCTGCGACAAACAAAAACAAAGAACTTCAAATTGACGATCATAGATCATTTGGCAAAAGTTAGTTTGTAAGAGCTCGAGTTCAAGTTTGCATGTCATACCTAGCCAGTTGCATATAAGATCATATTCCCCTGCATAAATGAGAGTACTGATCCCGTCCTCGAGTAGTGCAGGAATTCCCACTTCAAGGTTTCTCATCCAGTCCATTTGCATAGCCTCATATACCTCTGTACTACACGATACAAAGTCGACTTTCCCAACACCCAAAGCTTGCCTTACTGAATCCTGATTTAAAAACTTCTCCATGTTCGAAAAATCATAGCAGAGATCACCCTCGCACTTCTTCCTGATATCGTAGTACTGTTTATCCAACAGGAATTACTGTATTAGTCATACGGCTTTCTTGTAC
This sequence comes from Silene latifolia subsp. alba, assembly GCA_001412135.1. Classification (NCBI taxonomy): domain Eukaryota; kingdom Viridiplantae; phylum Streptophyta; class Magnoliopsida; order Caryophyllales; family Caryophyllaceae; genus Silene; species Silene latifolia. The sequence continues at coordinate 5,937 of LHUT01003467.1, forward strand.
CGTCTGCACAAAGTAATGGATTCGGATAGTGACTGACTGACTTACATTTTTGTCGCCTGCGTATTCCATGACTTTGTTGAAGATGTTGGTACAGGCAAAATACGCGGTCAAGCAAGAGTCTGTACCATCAGTACCTAATCTCGCAACAAAAACAAACCAAGTAATGTAAGGGTTGAGAACTCTATCTTTGAATGCTAAATTGATTCGAGAAAAATAAAATCACAAATTCTAACCACAATGGTATAGGCAGTGTTACAGCTTATGGTAACTGGTTTTTCAATAGTGGTCACATTTAACTGTAAAATGNNCGTCTTATAATTTCAGACCAAAAAGGTCCGTCTGAAGCAAGACGCACTGAAGAAACAAAATAGGTTCTCATACCACACTGTTTGATCGCCTGTTCGCAAGCTGGAACCATTTTGTTAATGCTGTTATATTCAGTCCGACCAATTATCCCGTTCTGCAAAGCGTAGTCTGTGTATGCTTGGTATTGAATTTCAGGGTCTGTTAAACCATTACCAATGGCGAACCCCTGAAAATTGATTTGTAAGTTAACGGAGAAAGCGAGAAGGGGAAAAGTAAGTAATAGAGAAGAGTAGAAGATAATTATACCTTGAGGTTAATGGGAGTTCCTTCTTTAGCTTTGTTTCCTTGGTGTACTCTAGAGGCAAAGGCAGGGATGTAATGTCCTGCATACGATTCACCGGTTATGAAGAAATCGTTCTTTGCGTATTCAGGATGTGCTTTGAAGAATTCCTGTCAATTACCAGAAATTATTGTTACAGTTTACAGTAAAAGTAGTTTTTCTGAGAATTGATTTATTAGGAATTTAGGATGTGATAAGAAAAACAGACTTACCTGCAAGAAGTCATACAAGTCATTGCTAACACCGCTTTCATCGTGGCGGAGATCACTGTCATCAGAAGTGTAGCTGAATCCAGTTCCGACTGGTTGGTCCACATAGATGAGGTTGGACACCTGCAATATCGAAGAAACAATAATTTCGAAATCAATGAATTCCTCAGAGGCTTGGACAATGCAATATGTTCGGCCCAGTAACCCGTTTCAAACCCGCTGCTACACCAGTTTTTAAATTTTTTGGAATTTTTAAAAATTGAAATGGAAAAAAAAGTCTATGCGGAAGAACAGTAGGTCTGGCTTATGACCGTCTGAAGTTTGACCTCTCGGAATTCGCAAGCCTTATTTTTTTGCCTTATTTAAAATAGTTGTGAGTATTGTCTTGACTTAGGACGGTTTTAACCAAGAATCTGTGGCGGAAAAAATATTACCTTGTCCCAACCATAATCATTCCAAACCAAAGACAAATTGTTGGCAATTTGGAAAGGACCATTTTCATAGAAGAGAGCAAGTTCACTGCTGCACCCTGGTCCTCCTGTTAACCAGATGACTACAGGATCATCCTTGCTATTTCTCGATTCGAAGAAAAAGTAGAACATCCTGTGAAAGAATCGAAAATTAACTTATTATTCCATACATACGCGAAAAAACGAGTTCAACTAAATCGACATAATTTATTCCTTAAGACCTTAAAAATTCAACTCACTTCAATTCAGCTTCCTAACGTTTTTTTTTCTGAAGGACCAAAAGTCCGAATTCAAATCATGCATTATTTCTTAAGTCGATAATGTTGTCCAACATATAATATGTTCTGAATATTCCGTAATTTTACATACCCTCTAAAATGTTTTTAATAACATTTATTATTCTATATCATACTTGAATAGTTTTAAAGTAATTCTCCATTCATCTCGATCAATAATTATCGTTTCAACTTTTTACACTTTTATTGCATCATTTCACATCCTTCATGTGAACCAAGGGACGACTTTTAGGAGAAATTGAGACCGAAAAGTATTTCACATAGTCACTTAATATAACATAAGTACATGCTAATCATTGAACAGATTATCACCTCAATCATAAGTACATGCTAATCATTGAAGTTTATTATACTCGTAGTGTACAGATTATCACATATATTCAGAAGTTTATCCGATATGCACTAAAGTTAGAGACCGCCGATTTTCTCTGTGATTTTTTTTAATATAACATTACACATTCTTTTTCAAAATAGCATTATAATAAGGAGAATATTATAAAATTCTTATTCATATGTAAAGATTCTAGTCAAACCAAACAAGAAAGTAATTTGTCGTCTCACATGCAAACAGCTGGTATATGATGATTATTGATGTGTTCTTTGATGCTTTTTTTTTTTCACCAATGATTGCACAATATGATAGGCTCTAGTAAATTAATTTTTCTTTCGAAAAATGATCATTAATTCTTTTTATCAAAAAATTAAGATAGTGTATGAATTAAGGTACATTATTACATACATTTTACTAGAATAATTACCCGCGAAATTCGTTCTTAGGTTCACCCGATTAGATTAAATAAACTTCTCGAACTATATATGATAAGAATACTAAATTTTAAATTCAAAGTGCTAAACGAATTATAAAATTCCGTAAATTATAATGTCATACGCAAAATCTTATTCAAAATCGTCTTAAACTTTTGTCAATATTATATTACGAAATAGTATCTTTGAAACAACCTCAAACTCGATAACATGTAAAGTAAACTAAACTAAACTAAATTAAACGTTAAAAACTCGAATACCAAGGTAAAAAAAATCCAGTAAAATATCACACCAACTCCCAAAAATCAATGCTAAAATGTCGGAAACAAACGTTGGTACAACAAAAAGACATAGGTAGAAAACACAAGAAACAGCATAGAAACATGTTTTAACAATAAACACTCCGTCTCATTCATTTGTTTAAATAAATAATTGGGACGACGGAAGTAATACTTTAAACAAGCAACGTATATAAACACATACATACCTTGCATCTTTAGAATGTGGAAGACGATAATACCCTGCATGGTGACCCAAATTTTCAACAGTAGTACCCGGGTCACCCAACTCAGATATCTTGAATGTCCTCTCAACCAATCTCGGTCCTTCGACCGATAAACCGGCACTGGACCTATGGTTAAAAGGGTATTTTGGGAATAAATTGAGTTGATTTATGAACCTTTGTGCTTGTAGTTTTGGAAATAATGTTGTTTTAGCTAGTTTAAAGTTTTCACCATAGCAAAAGAAAATTACAATTGCAAATATTACAACAAAACAAGGAATTTTATAGCCCATTTTTATATATTTTTTGTATAATTTGTGTGTATTTAATTTGAATGTATAATTTGTGAATTTCTTGTGAATAAAAATAGGTTGAAATTGATGAGAATTTATAGAGTTTGGAGAATAAAGGAGTTTAAGGAAGGTGAGAAGGTGTGAAGTTGGGGATACGAAATGTGAGGAAAGAAAAGAGAGTGGCATAACGGTCCAAGAATTATTGTTACATGATTATATATTAGAGTATTATTTTGTGAGACGGTCTAGTTTTATAAAAAAATTATTCATTTGATGTTAATAGATGAACAAAGCGTCTTGTTTGTGACGGGCTAATCTCGTCATAAGCTTGTGACCTCTCACAAAAAGGGAGAGGAGACAAGGTGGGACACCTCCCATGTGTTTCATCTCTCATGGGTATTTTGTGAGAGCAAATGGTATCCGTCACAAGCTTGTAACGGATATCGCCGTCACAAATGAGATTTTGTGATAGACGAATTGTTTTTTTATATATAGAACCGTCTCATAGTGTGAAATCGTTTCACAATGAAATTATTGATTTATTTTAATTTTAATATTAAAAGTTTTTATTAAATATTCTATATGGGTTTTGGTATTATTATAATGGGTCGTTGTTAACTTTTTGTTTTTTTAGATGTCATACATTCTTTTTCTTTGCTAATGGTGCCTACTTATCTTTCTTTTGTTAGTTGTTGGTCCATCATCTATTTTTCTTTTTTTCCTTAAAGCTTTCCTTTTTGTTGGTTAAATTACATCACTTTTTGAGCTAAAATTTGATGGTAAGAATCTTGCATATGACGTTTTATGGGAAAATGATCATAAAATATCCTCGATCTTTTGATGAATTCTAGTGTGGATTATTATTTATATATGGTTTTTGCATTTTTATGTAAACCCCATGATAATTTTATAATATGTTTCTTGTTACGTAGATTCAATAATTAGTAGACTTAAGAAAAACAATATAAATTGTCCCTTTAAGTTTTAGGAAAATATCAACACTTTTGTTAACAAATAATTTAATTTGTTCATTTTCTTATTTATTATTTTACAAAGAAGGAAAGCAATTTGTTAACTATCAAACATTTTAAGAAAGTCTACTATTGAAATGTGCTAATTAAATTTGTCAATAAATTGATTTTACAACTTGTTTATGTGAATAAGTAATAATAACCACTTGTTTACCAAATAATACCGTGATATAAGACTATTAGGACTTGCTTGAATCGAGGGTAAAAGGAGGGGAATAAATGTGGGAGTAATAGGTAAGGTGCATTTTTCATGTTCGGCATGAGAATAATTATTCACCTCCTGAATCTATTATCTTCATGAAAAGGTAACATTACCCACCATTTCCCCAGTAATGATTAATGGAGTAAAATATCTACTCAGTAATCATTACCCTTATGCCAAACCTATCGTCAATGAACTCATTACCTAAGTAATTAACTTCCCTAGTAATTATCACCCAATTAAAATTTATCCCCAAATTATTTCATGGATTCCAGGCAAGCCCTAGTACATCATTCATATTTCTCTTTTCACTTTTAAACGGCTATAAATATCTTTAAGGCCCAGTTTAACAAACGGTTTATAATAGCAGATAGCATTAGCAGTATATGGTTGACAGATATTAGTAGTAGGTTTGATCATCAAATTAAATTAGTAGAATTAAGAATACGTGTTTGGTAATTAGTAGAATTAAGAATACGTGTTTGGTAATTAGTAGATTATGCTATTACAATATGCTACTATTAATAGCATATTCAAAAACAGCAGATTTCGGCCAATATGCTATCAGAATACGCCATAAACAAACACGTGAAATTAGTAGATTGATTGGTCAAACTACAATTAAGCCAAAATCTACTAATTTCACCTAATATGCTATTTACTAAACAACGCCTAAATATATTGGAATTACAATATTAAATCGATTGTTTTTTTATAGTCTTTAATAAAGAAACTATTTTCATATTGCGAAAAAGTGATCATACTTTACTATAATACAATAACGTATAAAAACAAAATGTGTATTTTGGTTGACAATCTAAATAATCATATAGTTATTCTGTAACAACTTGTGCACTAAGCGCTACATCGCTTAGACCTGGTCGACGAAGCCAGTATACGCAAAATTTGGAGTATGATGAGATGTGCTAAGAGGTGCTTAACCAAAGATCGATTACTGAAATTTGGAGTACTTAATGATGAGATGTGCTATTTGTGTGGAGTGCAGAAAGATACTCAACACTTTTTCTTTGAGTGTGCCTATAGTAGACTATGCCTAAGGCCTGAGTTTGCTGAAGGATTGGCTGCAGATTACATGGCATTGTGATTGTGTTGCCTGGGCTATTAGATGGAGATACAGGAAACTTTTTCTAAAATGGTGCCTAAAACAAAAAAAATTATCAAAATAGGGCCGAGTTGAAATTTATTACCGAAAATGGGTCCACGTAAGATTGAGAGCTGGGAAAAACTGCTTCGGGAATAAGGCGCTTAGTCGCTAAGCGACTTTAGATGAAGTCGCCCACCCACCGAGCGACCAATAGTAGTTTTTTTTTTTTAAAAAAAAATTTGTATGCTGGGAGAATTCGAACCTTGATCACCTGCACAACATACCTCCCCTCCTATCCACTACACCAGTTGTAATGTGTTGATAACTTAGCGCGTTGAAAGTTTAATATTAAGTACTAAAAGCAGCGCTCAGAATCTAGTTCTCAATATAACATTTTAGCGCTTCATTTAACTACTATGTTTCATGTGGCATAGTGGTTAGGAGTACTGACAACGTCTCTGTGTCTGGGGTTCGATTCTGCATAGGTTCAATTTTTTTTTTTTTTTTTTTTTTTTTTTATTTTATCTCGTATTNNAAACCTATCATCAATGAACTCATTATTCAAGTAATTATATAACTTCTCCGGTAATTATCACTCGATTAAAATTTACCCCCGGATTATTTATGGATTCCAGGCAAGCCTTTAAACTAATATACAAGACGAAAAGAGTATAAAAATGAGATACATGAATACCTAAACACGATAAACTCTTTGAATTGAAAAAACTTCATAAAACAAGGAAACTCATATCAGATTATTAGTTACTAATTACTATCTCTATTTCAATGAATTTTATACATTTCTCAAAATATGTGAAAAAATGCATAAATATATTAAGAAACTGTTGGTTCGCTTTAAGATGACGCCTAGATAATTTTACTTAATAATTTTCCATTTTCTATAAATTGATAAAAAAATATGTTGGATTAAATGTATAAGACGGTATATATTTATGTAGGAACACTAACTTACTTAGGAGGATTCTAAGTAAACAACTTCCTATATCGCATACATTCTTTCAACCGCCATAAGGCTCATAATACGATTTTATTTTTGTAAAGATTTTGAAAACACGACGTATATTACGAAAATATCAGGACTCCATTTATTTAAATTAACAAAATTTAATACATGCTAGCTTTGTCTCTTCTTAGACACTTGATCAATAATCATTGGATTTATTATCTTTCAACATGTTATGTTATGTTCACTTATGGGTTAAAGAATGTCTTGAGGACACAATTAATTTACGGGTCAATTAGTGGAATTTGGCATATTTCTATCATGAATCATGAATATTCATGATTCATAAGCCTCCACTTTTGGCGGTATTAGATCCATTCACACGTTCAAGAGCATGGCTAGGTTATAAGAATTATTACATTTTTTTACATGATGTTTAGAAGATATGAAAAAACAAAGGTAAAACATTTAATAATTAGATCATACAACATGTTATGTAGGTGGCAAATGATTGGTCACAATTTAATAACATTATTTTGTTTAACGTTACTTGTATAATTTGGATTTGAGTTGGATAAATTAATTATCTGAATTATTAAACTCTTTGATCTGATGAGTTTCAGGCTGGCTATATTATTCCTGATTGTTAAACAATACCTTGAATCTGATAGTTGTCTCTTCGAATGACTATCACATGTGCCTTAGGATTTCCTGATAATATGTTTGGGTCAGGCATCTGTTTATGAGTTTATCATAATTATGATTATGTTTTAGGGAGTTTCCTATATATACACTTTTTACCTCACCTTAACCGTCATGCATCATGACTACCAAATCTGTAATATATCTCTCTCTTATGCTGATGGACGTAACTGTAATATCGATAGTGAACCAAGTAAATCCTTTTGCTGTTTAATTTGTTTGTTTATTCTTTACGTTTGTTCAATCTTTCTCGCATCTATTACAACCCTAATAAATCAAACTAAACATATGCGAATATTGATTAAATTAGGTCAATCCCTTACCGATTCATCTTCCAATTCACGATATCATTTCGAGATAATAAAATCTCAAACAGAAATTTGTTGAGTACACATAAGAGGTAGAGAATATTAATCAAAAGAAGGACACCTTTTGCGTACAAGGAATCCTTAGAGCACCCTTTAAAGCAAGCTTATTAATAGTTGCTTTGACACACCCTACACTTGTGGGTGGAAAACGTAGATCTTCTAATTATTGTCTATTTGCCTTATGATGCGTAAAGCCACATTGTACGCTTAAGGCTTAACGGCAAAAGTATAAGCCTTATCTATTCTATTCAATTGCTTGCTTCATCATATGCCCTTTATTAAGAACGGATTATTTGTCCCATTTTGTTTCTTATACTGTGAAGCAAGCAATTGTCTCCTTGTAAGTTGTAACACATCACTAATTGTCTAATTTTATAGAATGTACTACCCGTTTTATTATGTAATGGATGATCTGTCACAAGGCACGAGATATAAGTAATAGAGCGGGAGATGCGACACAAAGCTGAAACAGACCCCAACTCCATTCCCCTTACAAGAGTCTAACATAGTAACATTAGTACTACGGAGCCAGGATTTAAAGCCAGCGGAGGCGAAACATTTCAGCGGGGGCGAAGAGGTTATTCTATAAGGCAACCACGAAAAAATTCAGAAATTTTAACTAAAAATTTCAAAATTTCCAATGCCAACGAGGGCGGGCTCCCCTGCTATCCCCCCTCGCTCCACCACTAAGAACTTTGTCACTATATTCTTCTAAAAAGATATTATATGCACGTTGATCGCGATATTTCCTTTCCCTTTTCGGGATTTTTTTACTTTTAAACCTAGTCGAAAGTCTATAAACCTATCGATAAATATAGTCTTATGCATTTTAATAAAAATTTGGCATAGCATGAGCGGTTGCTTAATTCAATAAAGATATTTTCTTCAACAACAAGGCATAATCAGGAATTCAGGATGAATGAGATTATGAGATCTCATAGCCCTTGTCCGGGGACCGGGGCATGTACAAAATTTCATGAAGTATTTGTGTTAACAAGTCGAACTTTGTGTTGCACCAGACGACCATTAAAATCACGATTAGTTGAGTTGGTTTTTTATATAGTACCAGACTACCAGCACCAGTAGGATCAAAAGGTCGCGTTTCAAATCTTACCGCCCTCTCTTTCAATAGTGGAATATTAGCACCAGATATAGAGAGACTCGCAACCATCAGTTTATCAGATTAAATCGATTTAAAATGGCGGCATTCCAATTCGGCCCAGTAAACCTAACGTTATTGTATTTGACGTTTAATTTGGGCCATTGTGAGGGAGGGAGTTCATGGGTTGTATCAGCTTAAATGGGTTGGATTGGAGTAACTTGGTTATGGGTAATCTGGGCTTTTGGAGAAAGGTGTTGGGCCTATGATGTATTGGATTGGACTGGATAGGGTTTACTAAAACACAATTTTTTGAAAATGAAGGATGTGTTTGGTATTGGTGGATTGATGATTTTTTTGCCATATTGAGGACGTTTAGCATGTTTGACTCGTCAATAAGTTGTTTGGGAGTATTTGGTAGATAGTATATTGAAACAGTAGACTGAGTTGTTGATCATCATGTACATTAGATTAATGAAAAAAAAAATTGGAAGAGACGATCTTTTACTAAGTTATTGAGTTACCCACCTTTTTGTAGCCATTTATGTGTTTTACATGATGACTCTTTTGTTGTTATAATCGCTCCCCAAAACAACTCTTTTATTTCGCACATATTTTTGTAACAAGCTTGTCCATTTTATTTTTAACAATGATCTCTGTATCTATTTTATTTTAAATTATAAAATAATCTTAAAAACGTTTTATCATAGGGATGTTTCTTATATAATTAGGCCATGTTTGGTTAGGTTGGATGGAGTTGAACTTAGTTAAACTGAGCTGAAATGAGCTGGATTGAGATAAATAGAGTTGAAATAGCTGAGTTAGGCTCTGTTTGACAGCGCTTTTCAGGTACTTTTTTTATCGAAGTAACTTTTTTTGTCAAAAGATTCAAGTAGCTTATTTGTTTGGAAGCATTTGGCAAGTAGCATTACCTGAAATGAAAAGCTACCTAAAGTAGAATTTGACATTTCAGGTACCTGATTATATTTTACCTACCTTTTTTACCCTTCAACCTTTTATATTTAGACTCTGTTTGGCAAAACTACCTGAAAAGGTAGCTGAAACCTGAAAAGGTAGCTGAAAACTGAAAAGGTAACTGATAAGGTAGCTTAAAGTTATGAACTGATAAGGTAATTGATTATAT
>LHUT01003468.1:0-15768 GCA_001412135.1 Silene latifolia subsp. alba
CCGATCCGTACTCTGCCCTAGTTTGTACTCATATTATCCTTGGTTAGTCGCTGCCTAGGGTAGCTTATCTGGTTTACGTAGTTTGCATGCTATATTTGTTTTAAATAATAGAGTATAAAACGGGTTAAATATTCCTCATATAAAAAAATGAGATAAGAGTTTGTTAATTTCTACACATTCTGTTTTTTTTTTCCTCATCCATCTATTTAACTCGTTTTATTATTTAAGATGGATATTTCTCGGTTAAACAAGAATTGTGTATTATCCTATGTCATCTTCAATAGTTCATGAACACCCTCCTTATACTATATCCTAGACGATAAAACCATGTGAGATCCGGAGTAGAATTTGAACCATGTGAGATTCAGACTTAGGCCTTGTTCTTTTGGACTTAAAGTCACTTAATTTCAGTTCATTTCAGTTCAGATCCTATAAGTTTAGTTCAATTCAGATCCTATAAGTTCAGTTCAGATCCTATAAGTTCAGTTCAGTTCAGATCCTATAAGTTCAGATCAGTTCAGACCCTATAAATTCAATTCAGATTCTATAAGTTCAGTTCAGTTCAGATCCTATAAATTCAGTTCAGTTCAGATCAAATTCGTTTCAGTCCAAAAGGACAGGGCCTTAGTGAGACTAATTGCAAAATTTTATAGAACTAACGTTCCTTAACAATTGCTTTCTCTCCAAATTAACATTTTTTTTTTTGGTCAATTTCGTCTAATAAATTGATCTAATAATATACAGAGTATTATTTTATCTCCGCCTCATCATTCATTGCTTAAAATTCCGACCATTAGATCGTTCAAAGATTAAACCCGTCCTAATCGAATTAGTACAGTACGAAATACAATAATGAAGTTAGCCGTTTGTAATTTGTAGACCCTTCTAAACAGAGAGACAAATAGAAGTGGAAAGTGTTTTGGGGAACAAAAAACAAAAGAAACAAAGCATTCTCAATTCTCAATTCTCAAGAAGAGCGTATACAATCCCAACTTTTTTGGGTTATTTCAGAGTTTTTCTGACATATTTTTGGCCCATTTTCTTTCTTTACACCTTTTGATCTGTGCCTTGTTAAGTTGTTACTAAATTCTCAAGAATTTTGGGAACAACTTTGATAAATTCTCTTAAGTTTCTTCTACACTTCATTTACTACTCTTCATAACTTGTGCATGCTTCTAACTTCTCTGTAAGTTTCCCTTGTCCAAAACTTCCCAATAATTATCGTGTAAGACCGTCTTGTTACATATCACTTACTGTCGGTCTTTTTATTGGTTAAACACTCATTCTATTATTTGTAAAAGATTTGCTATAATTATTGTGTAACATGGTCAGATGATCTTATAGTGTGAGACGGTATTTTTATTGGTTAAACACTCGTTTATTACTGTGAAGGGTGAATGAACAGTCATTCTATAATTTGTGAAAGGTTTGAACTTGATTGTAATTAAAATTTGATTATTTCCTGTTCATTCTTTTGCAACTTTCCCAAGATTAAAGCTTTACGATAATTATCGTGTAACATCGTCTTACAGTGTGAGACGGTCTTTTAAAATTTGGTTAAGCACTCGTTTATTACTGTGAATGAACAGTTATTCTGTAATCTGTGAAAGATTTGAACTTGATTGTAATTTCATGTTATTATTTGATTTCACCAAGTTTTACTTTTTTATTAACTTTATGTTGATTCAACATGAATATGTTTCTGGGTTCTGCTTACTTTTTGACTTTTTGCTTTACTATTCTACTTTATTGAATGATCAATGTCACAGATGCAATGCAATTTTTTTATTGCTTTTTTTTTGTTTGTTTAAATTATTTCTTCACTGATTGATATGTTTGTGTGGAGTTCATTGCAGTGGTATGAGCAAAACTTAGGATAGAAAAAGAGAAGGTAAAAAGATGGAGTCTTTGAATTTGAAGGTTCATAAAAAATGGACATTTTGGTTGATGATGGTGATAATAATGTCGATAACAATGTCGTATTGTTCCGGAGAAACAGACCCCAGTGATGGTAAATCTCTGCTTTTTTTTCCTTGTTTTTCATAAATATGTTGTTATTGGTTGTTAAGTCTTTGGAAATCTTATTCATACTTGTTATGGGTAAACAACTTGTTTCATTGGTGTAGTGCCCATGATCTCGGTTTGAAACCCGTCAGTATTAGAAGTGTCCTCAACTCCTCATGGTCCAAAAAACAATATGTAGTCCTTGTTATTGGTAAACCCTATGTACATATTGTTAGTGACGGAACCATAATTTGAAGTTAGGAAGGGGAACTAGTAATGTACTCTCTCTCTCCTGCCCATTTGTTGTCCTATTCCATTTTGGGGTGTCTCAGTCAATTGTTGTCCTTTCTATTTTGAGAATGCACTTGATGAGTAATTTGATCATTCACACTCAATTTGGTCCACTTGTCATTTAGTAATTGGCTCCCTCCTCTTTCCTTGATCTTTGTGCCAAAACTAAAGGACAACAATTGACCGGGACGGAGGGAGTACATATTGTTAGTGCCCATGATCTCAGTTTTTCCCTTGCTCTGGTGATGACTGCTAGCTCCCTCACTCCACCACTGCATATAGACCTTCTGAGACACTCTATCGGTGCCTACTTGAGTATTTTTATGGCTAGCCAGTTAGGGGTAAGACTACATACATGATACATGTGTTAATCTTCACTTGATTGTCCAATGTTTTATTCTTTCATTTTTGGAAGTTTCATTTAGCACCGCATTTGTTTCGACCTTGAGTCTGCATATTTGGTGATTTGTAGTGCTTAGGATTATCAGTGTTGCTGTTTGTTTAACTTTGGGAATATTGGAGGTGAAACTAGCTACATTTGTTAATTTGCACATGGTTATGCAATGTTGTTATTGTTCTTTCACTTGTCAAACTGGTTAGGCATTCATCTTGACCGTTTGCGACCCTCCATTGGTGGGATTTTAGCCTGGTTATTGTCTTGTTGTCGATGGTTTTTACTAGTTAAGGGCAATAAGTTTCCATACATCTGTTAATTTGTAGTGCTTAGGAGCTTAGGTCAGCTTACAATGTTGTTGTTTCTTTAACTTTGGGATTTTTGGTGCCACAGTATCGGCTATAAATAATTTATATGCTGCACTTGGAAGTCCTCCGCTCCCTGGGTGGGTTCCATTGGGAGGAGACCCATGTACGGAAGGTTGGCAAGGCGTACTTTGTGTCAACACAAATATTACTGGAATGTAAGTCTAGTTATTTATTAAAACTATAGATATAAAGATGTAACACGGGTTTTAAGTACTCCAGAACGCATCTGAGTGCGGTTGATTGATACAGATCGTTAACTACTGCCAATTTGGGAGGACAATTAGGCACTACTTTGAATTCTTTTACCTCAATCATATCAATGTGAGTTCTATTTTTCTGGACATCACCATATTAATTACTCGAGAAGTCTAAATGAATGTTGAGTTGACAGTTACTAATGCTAAGCTAATTGCATTAATCAGAGACCTCAGTGGCAACCATATTGGAGGTACCATCCCTGCAAATCTGCCTCCTACAATGAGGAGTTTGTATGTACATCTTTCCTTCTGGTTGTAATGTTTGCAATGCAACTCTTGTATGATACTATGAGCTTAATCTTCATCGTACTTACTAAGTCTTTGACGTTATTATCGTTATGCTTTGTTTTAGCTTCCTATCTGCCAACCAGTTTACTGGAAGCATTCCCGACTTGTCTGCTTTGACCCAGTTGACAGACCTGTAAGCTTCGCTGAATTTTTCGTTGGTACTCTTTTCTTCAGTTTCTTTAATATGCCCCCCGTTTCTTAAATTTGTACCTCGAAACTTGAAGAATAGTTTTATGTACTAAAATCGAGGGTACATGCTAGTATTGAAAGCCATGATATTAAAAAAAAAGACTTGGTTTTATCTTAGAAAATCCCTACTTTTGTCAAAGGCGATGATGTGGAAATTAGTTTACTGAACTCCTGTAAATCTGGCTGCTACATTCTCAGGTCCTTGAACAAGAATAATTTAACAGGGCAGATACCTGATAGTTTTCAACAAGTCAGCGGACTGATAAATTTGTAAGGAACCGTTCTATACGTACAAGCTTCCTTCAACATTTATGTTGTATTGTTCTTTTGCGCTATTTGCTTATCACGTCTTTCCATTGGTTCAGGGATCTCTCAGGAAACAACTTAAGCGGTCCTTTGCCACCATCGATGGGGAATTTATCTTCTCTAGGAACACTGTGAGTGTTGGTCTTGTGCCTAGTTTCCGGCTTTCCGCATTCCAGTTTGCTCCTGTCTTGAGAACTTATTTAGGTCTTCGATTGCAGGCTTCTGCAGGATAATAAACTTACAGGAGTACTTGATGTCTTACAAAACCTTCCTTTGATAAACCTGTAAGTTGTCGAGAATGTTCCCTTAAATTAATCTGAAGCCTCATAAATCAGATTATAACTGTTGTCTGCTGTGCAGAAATGTTATGAACAACCTATTCTCAGGACCTATACCTCCTAAACTGCTCTCCCTCCCAGATTTCAGGTGCGACCTCTAATGCAAGTGATAATTAATTAATAGGAGCATCAAATGAAGCAAAAACTCAATGTTCTTCATTTCTGATTATGATCCGATAAAATAATCTCACTAAGTTCAATGCTCTTCTTATCGTGATGTAATGTCATTTGATACAATTCTTCACGCAATTTAAAATATGGGTTTTCCGAAAAAATCTGTGTTATTAACGCATGTAGGAAGGGCGCGGCCGTGCATGTTTACAGACTTACAGAATTACAGTCATATGTAAGTTCATATGTAATAGCAATGCTTGTTGATATCTCAGAGGATCTGGAAATCCGTTCAATACCAGCGTTCTTCCATCACCACCATCTGAATCCCCAGCAGGAGCGCCAGAGGCATCTCTACCCGGAGATATGCCATCTAAGCATCCTAGCAATGCGCCTTCGGCTTCAGATATATCAAGCCCTTCAAAGTCCTCAGATAAAGTAAAATCCAAAAAGACAGTAATAGTTGCTGCGCTGGTCGTCTTTGTACTTCTTCTTGTTGTTTTGGGATTTTGGTTTGGTATTGTACGATGGTGCAAAAGAAGAAAAGCAGTTGACAATGTAACCCAGGGGGATGTAAAAAATTCATACGAAGAGACAGGAAGGAAGCCAAAACACGGTGATCCGTCACCTCAAACCCAGAATCAAGGCGCTATAGGTGAGGCTTGCAAGAGAGTAAAATTTTGATTTTTTTTTTTTTTTTTGAAGTAATAAAATTTTGATTTGTTACTTGTTTCTCACTTGTAACCTTTTCTGATATGACTGTAAATACATCACCCCAATACCTCAACGACTCTTGACCGTGGTGGCGGAAGGGGGTCGGATGGACGCAACCTTAATCCCGTGCAAACAACAGAGAATGACTTTCTTCTGTTCACTAATAAATGAAAATTGGGTTGAAAATTGCATCGAATGAATGCTACTTCAACTCAGAATCAGAAGCTAAGTCAGTTAATTAGTTAGTTAGCCGATTTCCTTTGGTGCATCAAAATTGAGAACCAAAGAATAGCGAGTCTTTAGCTCCATTGAAAATAAAGTCTTTTCTGACATGATATTATGTTGTATATTATGTTTTGTTCAGCATCTCAAGAGACGTCTACAAAAGTCGCTAATATTAGCGAAGGGGAGCATAAAAGAGGGGCAGATGTAAAACAAATTGCTCCGGTTGCTGTGACTAAGGACACTCATTCCATAGACATGACAGGAACCAATATCAGTTCTGTGTCAATCCAGCCCGTGCCACCTCCTCGTCATTACTCCAACGAAAACATTACTTTGATACCATTGACGCCAACAGTTCCAGCTATGACACAAACATCATCATTTCCGAGTTCTGTGAAGTCATTCACCGTTGCTTCACTTCAACAATATACTAATAGCTTTTCCCAAGATAATATTATAGGGGATGGCACGCTAGGCAGTGTTTATAGAGCTGACCTTCCTGATGGAAAGGTAAAAATTCTCGAGTTTCAACCAGTCTTTCATTATGACGGACAGATAGCTTATTTATCTACCTTAATCTCGTGAAAGTGTGGAACTAACTACTCTGTCCTTGATCTATCTTTGCAGGTTTTGGCAGTGAAGAAGCTCAATAACGCAGTTTTGAGACAGCAAAGCGAAGATGATTTCGCTCAGATGGTTTCTCTTATCTCTAAAATACAACATGAAAATATCGTTAAGCTTATTGGATACTGTTCTGAATATGAGCAGAGATTAATTATCTATGCATACTGCAACAACTCGACTCTATATGATGCATTGCATCTCGATGATGAGATCCATAAAAAACTCTCATGGACTGCACGTGTTAGAATAGCCCTCGGAGCTGCTAAAGCCCTCGAGTAAGTCTCTCTTACAATCACATTGAATTTTTAGTAAATCTAAACCATTAAGCTAAAGGTTTCGCGTTATCTTAGCTACTTGTTTACGTAAAGGTGTTAACTTTGTTCTTCACTTTGTTTCGGAAGGTATTTGCATGAGACCTCTCAGCCTGCCATTGTACATAAAAACTTCAAATCCATCAATATTCTTCTTGATGATAAGCTCAAGCCTTTAATCTCAGACTGTGGGTTGGCTCATCTACTTGATTCTCTTACAATTCAGGTATTCCTTCCACCAAAAGTCCTCGCTCAGCTCTTGTGATGTAACATATTCTCGAATCAAAATTGAATTATTTGATTTTTCTATTAGACCCTCGGCAGAAAGTTTGTATTTTCTCTTGCAACATGCTGATAGATGAACCATCTCAACCAAAATCTTAAGGTGATGGTTGAGACCCAACTATTATACTTATTCCTATTACGCCCCCTCACTCGAGTGCCCATTGGGCTCGAAGAGTGGTTAGTGGACACTGCACAGGTCCCCTCATACCATGTGC
The DNA here is from genome assembly GCA_001412135.1 of Silene latifolia subsp. alba. Classification (NCBI taxonomy): domain Eukaryota; kingdom Viridiplantae; phylum Streptophyta; class Magnoliopsida; order Caryophyllales; family Caryophyllaceae; genus Silene; species Silene latifolia. The sequence goes on from LHUT01003468.1 coordinate 6,921, forward strand.
TGAATTTCCACTTCGTGAGTTATTGGAGGCTACCAGGATTTGAACCCGTGACCTCTTGGTCAACCTGGCTCTGATACCATGATAGATGAACCATTAACATATACGCGTCCCAAAATGTTTTGGTTGAAGAAAAAAAGGATGCTTAATTTTCCCCATGTGCAATAAACAATCAAGAGTTACGGCCTTACGGGCTGTCACATGATGAGACACTTACATGCCTATATGATTTATGTGTTAAGCTGACTGAGCAAACTTATGTTATCGTCTTGCAGTCATTGGGCGGTTATGGTGCTCCAGAGCTTGAGCTAGGAACATATACTCTTAAGAGTGATGTTTTCAGTTTCGGGGTTGTCATGCTTGAACTTCTTACAGGCAGAAAATCCTATGACAGGTTAGTTACAGTTGCAGTCCCAACAAAGTTCATGTACTACTGATTTCAGTGATGCATAAACCTGTCTTTTCGAAATTTGTAGTGCACGGCCTAGAGGAGAACAATTTCTAGTTCGATGGGCGATTCCTCAGCTGCATGACATTGACGCGTTATCAAACATGGTAGATCCTTCATTGAACGGGTCATACCCTTCCAAATCCTTGTCTCGTTTTGCAGATATAATTTCCCTTTGCGTTCAGGTAATTTTTTTTCTTTTCTGGTGGCTCCAAGCTCCTAATGAATATTGTTTCGAGAATTTCATGACCGACTGTCAGCGCAGCGCAAATAGGAAAAACAAAATCTGGATTTTCTCTAAGACGAATTTAACATGTCACACTCTCTTCGGAGAAAGACGTGCAAATGGTTCTTCTTTTAACATAAGCTCTCATGATGTCCATGATTTATTTCAGGCTGAGCCTGAATTTAGGCCTCCAATGTCGGAAATCGTCCAAGACCTCTTAAACATGATTAAGAGAGAATCCTGACCTAAAGTATCAGACAGTGAAAGCGACGATGAATTCACATTTTCCGACACCTTGTCGAGCAAAGCGACACTGATTTACAACAAGCTAAATCAGGTAGTTAGGCATGGTCCCCCTGATATCATCTAACATTGTAGTCTAACTTATTGTATTACTAGTGGTATGTAATATTGGGAGCATGTCGAGTTATCTTCAGAGAGACCCGTTTTATGTTTAAGGCAGATATAGTCTTAAACTAGAATTTGTCTATGTATAGGCGATTGCTAGCATTATTAGTGTTGCTTTCCCATCAAAGTGATGGGCATTTTAGGGTTTTGTGATGCTTTCTCTCAGTTTGAGTGGTGTGTTGTAATATTATTGTTTTTGAGAAAGAAATTAAAGAGTGCCTCAATCTTTATGTAAACACAAAATTTTTATTTGTGACGGGCATTTTTCGTTACAAGCTTGTGACGTCTCACAAGTTGTAAGTGGGAGATCAAGTGGAATTGCAAGTGGGAAAAGTGTTCTGAGACGTCACAAGTGAGATCTTCTGTTATGTAAAGTTGTAAGATTGATAATTGTGGAAGACAATATTTGAATTGGTCTTGACTCATAGGTCATGTAGTAATTGTTTTTGATTTTTTTGGAAATCATCCCTACTTCGGACATTAACCATTTATTATCGATAACTCAGGCACCACAATTCATGAATGAGGGGGGAGGAGGGAGGGGGGACCAAGTAATTGTTTGGGGACAATGTTAGGGCGTCGGGTGGTACCGAGTTTCATTTTCCACTATCATTAAGTACTAAGTAGATTATTGTAATTGAAGTGTTGATTTCTTTGGTATTGCCTTTTCTCCTTGTGCTACAGGAGTGTAAGATCTTCTATTCTAAAAGAAGACATTATTCGATGTTTTTTCTTACGTTTGTTTTCGATTCAACATATTATTTGTAATTTCTGCATTACATTCTCATGCAAATTCATTTTTTCGAAGAATCAATATGCATACAATACTACAATTACAAATTCTCATTTGTGACAGACAAAATCCGTCACTCTAAAGAGACGTGAGTCAAAGGTTATGTCCCCAAAAGCTTAATGATGGCTAATAATTAGATGAGTGCAAACCAAATAAAACAAGGGAACACAAATGAGAAATGGCAATGTCTAAGATTTGTAAAGAGCCACCATTAAATAAAAGTAAAAGATTAGGTCTGATAATTACGTTTGAGCTGCTAAGCACAACCAATTGCATTTACTAAGACACTAAACAAAGGACTATAGTCTTTAAGAAATTCTTAAATGGCAAAAATACAACAATACTTCTAGTTGTATAACAAACATTGTACAACCGATATACATTTATCCGAGCTTATGTATAATTTTTCTGATTTTTTTAAAAGTTTTTTTTTATACTTAAGTGTGCGAGTTCAGAAACTTTACAGCATAACTCAGATTCTTTAAAAAAAAACTTGAAAATTTTAGTACAAAGTTCGGATTATAACTGGTGGTATAGTAACTAATTGCTTAAATGGTTGGAATGTATTTTTAAGAACTCTTAAAACTTGTAATTACACTATGATTTCTAAGTCTTCATCATGCTTAGATTTTCTCCAATGTTATAATTTCACAAAATTTAAATCATCCACCAAACATATCCTGCTTGATTTGGCAATGTCTTGTCCCCATCCTTTGTTTGATTTGTTGTTGTAAGTTGCAATTTTTTTAAAGGTGAAAGAGAGTATAATAGATGGTGATATATTAATCAAATATATAGAATTCATTTTAAAGGAGAGAGTAGTATAATACCGACAACCATATTTCAGGCTTGGATCGGGTCATTTCAGATTTTGCAACATATTTTGTTTCGGGTCGGTCATTATTTCAGGTTTTAGGTCGATTTCATGCCTCCAGTTGTTGGGTCATTTTGGGTATATATGCTCATTTTCGGGTTAGTGGTTAGAAATTTTAATTAGTACTAATTTGACTAACAAGGAGAATTTTACAAAACTAATTAGTTATTGCAGCATTGAAACTAAAAAACCATTTATTTTGATGTATATAATACTCAGTATTAATATGACTTAATTCGAGTAATTTCGGGTCATTTGGGCTACTTCAGATCGTTTTGAATCTGATTTATCACAGACCGAGGGGTAGTTGAATCGGGGCAAGTCGACTTGGGTTTCGAATAAGACAAATTCAGGTCACTTTCGAATTACATAATCTTATTAAATCAGGTCATTTAGTTTTACCAAATTTACCAACACATAGAGTTGGCCAGCGGCCAGTCTTGTGCGGGCTACCCGGGAGCGGGTTGGGTTGGTGGAGACTGGACAGTGAACCTGAGCCCAAACCACGGGTTGATAGTGAGTAGGCTAAGGCGAGCCGGGCTGTGGATTTGGTGGCCCTGAACCGGCCCGGTTGGGCGAAAAGGGCAGTGGGCCAGACGAGTTGGTCGGTGTGGGCTGGGAATTTGTGAGTCCAAGCCCGGCCCGGTTGGGGAGAAGTTTGTGTGGGCTAGGGGAGCAAGTCGGCGGGCTGGGGGAGAAGTGGGCCCAGTTAGCGGGTTGGGTTCGTGTGGGCCGAACTGCCCCATACATATGTCCAACATCCAGCTCTAACATCACTTATAAATAATACTCCCTCCATACCAGACAAATGGTAACGTGGTAAAAAATGGAGTTTTTAAGATAAGAGGATAAAAGCAGGGGTAAAGAGGGGAAAAAATAGGTGGAGTATGTAATTGTGAGTTTAATTGTGGGTTGATAGGTGAGGTATGTAATGACATTTTGTGTAAATATAAAAAAGGTATAAGGATAACTTTGTAATTTTGTGGGCCAAATAAGGAATGTTACTATTGGTGTGGTACGGCCGTATTAGATAAGTGTTACCGCTGGTCTAGTATGAAGGAAGTAGATCACAAGTTCGAACCCGGAGGGCCCAACTACAAATCTCATTTCTGGCCTCTAACACTTCACATGGCTCCTATTTTACCTTTTTCCAAGGGCATTCTCAATTTCTCATGGCTCCTAGCCTCCAAGAGTCCTAGCCTCCTATATCAATCACCTACACTTTCCAACACACTACCATCAAATTTAATCTAATTTCAAAATTATTTAACAATTAATAACCCCATTTACTTTAATATTTAAATCACTACAAACTTCTCTCTCCACTCCCTCTCTCTCTCTCTTACATATACTCAAAAATTTTCACACTTCAATCCTTCATCATTCCTTAAATCCTTCAAAATCACCATTAAAAATTACGAAAAATCCAACATTTCTCCATAATCTTCAACACAAAAACCCATGATATCTTCTTTCCTCTAATACACTCTAATTAAGCAAAGTATCAATCTTTCTACATTAATATTATATAAAATTATTAAAACTTACCAAATCCCAATTACCCACAAAATCTAAGCAATTCTTTTGATAGATTAAGTTTTCTTTAATGGCTAAACATGGATATAAACTCCGTATCCTTTATTTTTAGTTTAATTTTTATCTTCAATTTAGCTTAATTCATGTTTTTATGCTTTGTTTTTTAGTGGGTTAATCTTGAATTTGTTGAAATTGTTAGGAATTAAGATTGAGCTAAAATGTAGTTGTTTTGATTGCTTATGTTTTGATTTAGGGTGGTCATAACATCACTCGAAAATGTAGTCGGCCACAATTACGGGTGTTAAAATAATACTGTTATATAACGAGTGACGGATTACATTTCCTCTTTGTCGTTATCATTTCCCTTTATTTTAAGTTTTCTGTAAAAAAGAATACTAGTAATAATGTTTCATTTTGTTGTTTTCTGTTGTTTTCCACCGACTAAATCATGTGTGTGTAGTTCATTGTATTTGGTTTGTAATTGATTTCTCATTTAAATATTTACGTTTTGTTTTTTATTCTTTGTAAGGAGTATTTTAATCGAATGTCGAGTTGATGTTCAGATAGTGGGAGTATAATTTTTAGGTGAATGAAATTATGGGTTGTAATTAGTAAATGTTGTTTCTTGCTTAAAGTTTAAACTAAAGGGAGTTACTACCTATAATTATAATCATTAAATTGGTATTTGGGGAACATTGTTTTGTTAAATTATGATGATTTTTTTGATGTGGTGTTAATTGATCTATGAATAGTGAGGGTGGATTTTATATATGGATGATTGAAATTGTACTCCGTTTGTCTCAGTCATTTGTTTACCTTTTTATTCTTTGTGAGGGGTGTTTTAGTCAAATGGAAACAAATGATTGGGACGGAGGGAGTACATGTTCTATGTATATGGGGTTTTTCTTGACCAAAATTTGAATGCAAAGAGGAATTTGTGGCGCATTCCGGAAATGTTAATTGCCTAAGGATAGGGAAGAAAGCATGCCGCCTTCTTCTTACGGGTGGAGATGATCATAAAGCTAATTTGTGGTCGATTGGCAAACCCACTTCTTTGATGGTCAGTTGATCATCATTCTATTACAAGTTTTGAAGTTGTAGGATATGTTGATGCATAGTTTTATCCTCTTTGAGATTATGTTGTAGTTTTGGATGCATTTTGGGCAAACACAGCATTTACTATGTTTGATATGATTGGAAAGTAGGGGTCTTGGGTGAGACGGTTTGGCAGTGTGATGATGCAAGTATTTAAGTATTTCTAGTAAATTTTGTAAGTTTTGAGGCTAAAAATATACTAAAACCTTAACACGTACTCCAGTGTTAAAGAGCTAGACAACGACTGAGTTCGTATGGATTGGGGAATACTACGGAATTGTGATTGCGTTGTGTATATAAACTGAGTTAATTAGCAGTCTTGGTGACTGTAAATAACCTGAAGTGCAAGAATTTGATGATTGGTGTATGATTAATTTGTTGTGACCTGTGCGTTGTCGAATTTAATTCCTCATACTACGTTAATCAAAATGTGCTTTTGCGCCGTTGTGGAATGTGGCAGAAGTATGAGTTTCCATAAAAAAATTATATGAGACAGTGTCATTAATCATAATGTTAGATCATTCCATTTGCGCTATAGTATATGATAACACGCAAAAATATGGGATGATCTCAAGCGTTAGACCACTTCATACAAGACTCAGTTGTTAGATATCTTATTATCGTCCGTAATAATTGTCACCTGTCAGTCTTGCTAAAAATTTATGGTAGATACAGTTTGATTTTTCCTCTTTTGCTCACCCTGAACGACTGATTTCAGTTGCTGTTTGGAATTTGCTTTCTTAATGTAGTAACTGCTAGTAAGACTGTTAACCAATGCGAAGGGCATTAATGCAAAATGAGAACTCTTAGGCTAGTTATTCAGTTGGATCATCATCTTGTAAGGCTGTTAGTTCTTAGTAAAGATAATTAAATTGAGCTTAGTCTGGTACAACTACTCAACATGGTTAGGTGTCTTGTTACGAAGGTTATACATGTTCATTTATTACTCCCTAAAATAATCTACAATGGTCACCACTTTTTGCTAGCTAACAAATCTAAGCCATTTATAGTAAAGAAACATATTGAACATAACAGGTATGTTATAGTTCTAACTTAATGCGTTGTCACATTGCGGTCGCTTTAAGTTGTTCATTATTTTAAGTTAACTTTGCCATTGAAAAACATTCCTTCTTAAATTATTTTGCTGTTGTGGTATGATGTCACTCAATGTCTGATGTATGATTAATGTTGCTCTTGAGATCCCAGAGCTTATGTGGTCACACAACTCCAGTCGAAAGTTTGGCCTTTGATTCGACAGAGGTGTTGGTTCTTGGCGGAGCTGCTTCTGGTTCTGTAAAATTGTGGGACCTGCAAGAGGCAAAAAGTGAGTCTTCCATCTCCTGTTATCTACTTATCTCTTACTCCCTCCATTCACTTAAATTTACTACTACTAGAAAAATGTTTAGGGGATGAAAAATGTGGTGGAAGACCAGGAATCACACTCACATGGGAATGTTTTAGTAGTTATATCTTTTCCAAGAAGGAAATGTAGTTAATCGCTTGAATGTCCCAAAACGGAGAATCTACTAGTTCTGAATGAATGGGGTATTCTTGATGATTTACTTCTGGTGTTCACTCTGTTCACATTTAGTGCATCAAATGATAGGTATTGCATTTCCTGATCTGGTTTTACTTTTCTTTTTCTTAAGCGCAGTGGTCCGAACTCTTACTGGTCACAGATCCAACTGCACATCTGTTGAATTCCACCCGTTTGGAGAATTTTTCGCTTCTGGTTCAGCGGACACCGACCTAAAGATATGGGATATAAGAAAGAAAGGGTGCATTCACACATACAAGGGCCACAGCCTCGGGATAAATACTATTAAGTTTACGCCTGATGGTCGTTGGGTTGTTTCAGGTGGATTTGATAACGTTGTAAAGGTAAGATAACCGCCAGGTCTCAGTTCATCTGTCTTACCTAGCTGTGGTGGCTTGGAGAATCTTAGCGCTTAGTTACTGAAAGTGCTTGTTATTTCCTGTATAGGTATGGGATTTGACAGCTGGAAAATTGTTGCATGATCTTAAGTTCCATAACGGTCATATCAGATCCTTAGATTTTCACCCTCAAGAATTTCTCTTAGCCACAGGTACTCTGCTCATTATCATACGGTTAGCTTCCTGACTGTTATTTTGTAGTCAGAAGAACCAGTCCTTTTGAATAGATGCATAAGATGTATCTGTATTTGTTGTAAAATTTTCTGATGCAATTTAGCTGAAATGTTTCCTTTGTGCTGATACAACTGTTTGCCTCCTATTATATGAACCTTTTCCAGGTTCAGCAGATAGAACTGTCAAATTTTGGGATCTGGAAACATTTGAGATGATTGGATCTGCTAACGCTGAGGTACTGGAGCTTTTAGTGGCCCAAAGCTTCTTTAATAGCCGTTGTTAGAGAGTTCTAGTGCGAGCATATAGGCGACAGGAGTGCGAGCAATGACATATTTACTTTGCCTATATCGTTTGCCTTATTGCTGTTATGGTATGTTTGTCATATAGGCGACAGGAGTGCGAGCAATGACATTTCATCCTGATGGGAGGACCCTATTTTGTGGATATGACAATAACTTGAAGGTATAAATATTGCTTGAACGAACTCTTTTATGGAACTGCGGCGAAAAGGATAGCTAACTAACGCTTCTGCGTCCTTCCACAGGTCTATTCATGGGAGCCTGTTCTATGCCATGACGCTGTTGACATGGGATGGTCAACACTTGGTGATCTCTGCATTAAAGAAGGGAATTTAATTGGTTGCTCTTACTACCGTAATTCTATTGGAGTTTGGGTCGCTGATCTCTCTGTATGTAACTCATTCATTGCATGCATGTATGTATCCGCTCATTTGAACCGTCTTTCTCAGCAGTAATTATTCATTCTTTCCTGCTTGTAGTGTGTTAAGCCTTACGGGACCCGGGATTCTTGTTCACCCCAAGATAGTAGCGCTGTCAAACTGAAGTTTGATATCCAAGGAAATCAGTCTGCAGAAAAAGTTGGCCAGGCTGCTGACTCCCCTTCTGTCTCGCGCTCTACTTCGCCTCATACTGATGCAACAGAGATAAAGAATATCTATGTGGATTGTAAGTCATATTTTTCTTACTGATACTGAGGCAAAAGTTGCAAATTTATTCAAAGTTACATAAATAGCAAGACTTTCTCTTAGTATAATCACATTTATTAAAGTAAGTTCATGTACAATGGCGGAACTGAAACAGTAATGGACAAATTGTAGCCATTAGTATAGTCTGTGCTACTTTTTATTAGGCTGATGCTATTGCCACGGGCCAAATGTCCTAACCCACGGGCATTTAGTCTAAGCTACACAATAATATTTTAATGCACCACTCTCTTAAAGATCCGTGCCCTATTTTATCCACCCTGTGGATTTATACCCTTCCTTTTTTTAATATGGCATGTGGTTACAGAATACTGGCTTCATGCTTACAGGTTTTTGTTACACATCTGTAGGTTTTTTTT
>LHUT01003469.1:7949-18505 GCA_001412135.1 Silene latifolia subsp. alba
TGAAATTGACCATCTTAATTAATTATTTTATTTCAAGGAAATTGACCATCTTAATTAACTATTTTATTTTAAGGAAATTGACCATATTTTAGTCTCTTACAAATGTTTAGGAAAATTACCAAGTTTCTATATAATTTAATTTTAACCCAAACTATATAATATTTGCATTGAGATCCCTTAATCGGGGCCATCACACGGTGCTAGTGATTTAAAACTATATAGTATAATTAATTTGTATAACTTTCTTTAATCACATTGAAGTCCCTTGGTTTCTGGATTTAATATATAGTATTGATTTGTGGCAGCTTATTTTTTGAGTTGTATGCGTGCTCTATCATTGTGCTTTGCCTTTGTCATCTTTTTTTAAAACATATGATTGTCTGTTAGGTTTTGTAAGCTCTCTTTTCCATCCATCCTTGAATTATAGTTTCCAGTTTATCCTTTGGCTCTTCAAAATTCCTTAAAACGATATTGGAAAGCCAAGACTCCACTTCATATGCCTGAAAGTTTTAGTACAAAAGTCTGATTATATTCTAATAAGGTTCAGTTTGATAATTAATCTCTGTATGCGAGTAGCTATTTTGTGGTGCATCAGCAGCTCAGCCGTTCTTTTCACTGGATGAGACCATTTATTATATTTAGAATTCACAAACAAATTATACTTTGAGAGGACATGAATTATAGCAAATGTGTAAATGCCTGTACTGAGTCACGAGTTGATTGTAACGTTTTTGATATTAATCAAAGAATGACATCAAAATGGTTGTTGAGTTAAAAGTTTGCATAAATTCTGAAAGATGGCTGTTTTTGCCCTCACTGATGAGTTTTTATAGAGAGATTATTCAGATCAGACCGATTATTAGACTCTAGGGATTGGCGAATTAAGGGAGGTGTAGGGGGTTCAACTGCACCCCCTAGAAATCAGAAATAATTGAGTTCTTTGTAGTTAGGTATCATTATGACTTGGGTGGTTCATTGGTAAGATACATTTATTGTGTCTTAGAGGTTGTGGGTTCGAGTACTTTACAAAATGAGATTGATTACATATTTGCTTTGATGCAACAAATAACATTGTGTCTCTATTCTCCTATTGAAGAAATTTAATTTTAGAGGTCATGAAATAAAATCTTGCTTATTGAAAATTTTATTTTACATTTTCCAAAAAAATTGTTCATCTAGCCAAAAGAATATTGTATTTGCAAGTAGTGTTCTTTTTAACTACGGAGTACATTTCTTTTGAGTTGATCTCATAGTCTCGTACTAATGCACTATAGGACTATTTCGAAAAAAATAAAAAACATATGGAAAAGTATAAATACTTGCTTATGTTAACAGAATTACTCTTTTAGCCTAAAAAACTTTTGGTGTTAAACTCCAATCCTGTCGTCGAGATTCTCAATCCGGCATTGACCTAGTGTCTCATGATTTGTGCAATTTTTTGCACCCCCACCATTGAATCCCTAGAATCGCCTCTGACTCTAGGTTTTACATGTAGGATGCAATTTTTTACTCATGATTCTTTACATAAACTCTCTTCTGTGTGCATATCGTTTATTCTCTTGTTGCTTTGAAACATCTACATAAACTCTTTATAATTCCATCATATTAAGATACTTGCAGGACTGTTAATGGCCTTTTGAAGACTGCTCTTGGTCCACCATCTGGTTCCACTACAAATTTATCTCCAGTACAGGATCTCACTTTTCGCGTTGAATCAGTGAAGTGTCTTGTTAGAATTATCAAGTCAATGGGATCTTGGATGGATCAACAACTGAATATTGGAGATGCCTCTTTAGCCAAAAAATCTCAAACTATCTATGGTTCAGTAGACATACATGCTAATCTAAATGTAGAGGAGGGAATGATGGCTGAAAATGACATGCATTCTGAATCAAATTCCGAGTTATTGGATGCTATTACACTTGAGCAACGCCAAGCTTACAAACTTGAAATACAGGTTAACTCTTGCTTTATTGAAATGATGCAGCCCTTAATCTTTCTGTCTTACTTGTTGACACTCATTCAAGAAGAGGCTCATAATGGATTTCTTTTGGGGAGGTAGGGATGGGGAGGGGAGAGCGGTATTGCGTATAAATCATGGTATCAAGTATCAGCCGCGACACCGCACCGATACCAACTTATAAAGGTTGCCGGGACTTACCCCGGCCGTATATTGAGGTGATATCGGCAGCATTATTGCAGAATGGCCAAAATCCAGCCGTGATGACTGTTTCATAGATCAAATATCAAATCGAGATTTAATATCATGCGATAGATAGAAGCAAGTAGGAAGGAATCTTGTCAGGTCTCATTATTTGGTGAACTTGCCAGTCTTGATTTGTTCTTGTGATCTTATCACCTGAGAGCAATTACTGGGGGGAGATGTATTTGACAGATTAGAGGTGCTCAGTATTTACCTTTCAACTCGAAAACACTATTTATATAGGTTTTGATTTTAAGTGCAAGAATGTCAACTGTCGTTGTGTATCATTCAGCTGTGCTTTTCAATTATAAGACATTTTCAGTAATTTCCATTAATTTGTTGGTTGTGGGGCTCAAGCCCTAGAATGCATTGGTGTGTCGAAAGCGATGCTTGTGTAGAAGCTTATTGGCTAGGATTTTCTTATGTTGCTCTGTATCATTCACCTTTTGTAGACCTTTACTATCTCCAACAACTGTGACAAGACATCGAATCGTATATATATCAAATTAGCTATATCGGAGAAAGGACAATGGTCCAATATTCTTTCTAGATCCAGCTATGTGCCTCAATATTGTCAGTGCGTTACTGTAATTTATTTTCTTTCACTTGTGCATGTATGTGAATCACCTTTATCGTGAATTTTGGCTTTCACGTGACTCTTTTAGGCTTGCTTTATGTTTTTTGTTTGATTATTACATCGATTTACTAAGCTATTGTTGCCATTCATGGTCTTACTAATGAGTAATGAATCTATTCTTATTTGTTTTTCACATACAGTTTTTGTCTATATTGCGTGACCATTATCCTTCATATTTGCAGAAATGTATTTCACTATTTAATAGGAAACCTTCGAAAGGTATTGATTTTATAATCAAGACCAAGAAAGTTATCGGATCTCCTGAAGCAGTGGCCTCTTTTCTAAAGAATACTGTTGGCTTGAATCCAACAGCTGTTGGGGATTACTTGGGTGAACGAGATGACTTCGCATTAAAAGTTATGCATGCTTATGTCGATGGATTCAATTTTGAGAAAAAGGATTTTGGTGAAGCAATTAGATATTTCCTTCAGGGTTTCAAATTACCTGGAGAAGCTCAGAAGATAGATCGAATTATGGAAAAATTTGCTGAGCGCTACTGCAAATGCAATCCTCACTCATTTAAAAGTGCAGATACAGCTTACATCCTCGCATATTCTGTGATACTGCTCAACACAGATGCTCACAACAGTATGGTCAAAGATAAGGTGAGCTTGTTTTGGTAATAGTATTCTTTTAAACAGGCTGTGCATCTATAATTAATTGTTAATGCTTGCTGAAGTATGAGGTCACAATTGTGACTATTTCATTGATATGCCACGTGGTTGCGGTTGTGGTTCTTGTTCAATTTTTAATTTGGCTGTGGTTAAGTTTTCAGATGACCAAAGCTGATTTTATTCGAAACAGTAGCGGAATTGATGATGGGAAGGACTTACCTGAAGAGTATCTCAGTGCTCTATATGATCAGATCGTGAAGAGTGAAATTACAATGAATGGTGAAAATTCTCAACCACAAAGCAAGCAGGTCAATGGACTCAACCGATTATTTGGTTTGGACAGTATATTGAATTTGGTCATGGGAAAGCAGGCAGAAGAGAAGCCCTACGGTGCAAATGGGCCTCTTAAAAATAATATCCAAGAGCATTTTAAGTCAATATCGGGAAAATCTGAGTAAGTTAACTCTAGACAGTCAACTTACTTGAGTTGCTGACTGGTTCCCTTACTGATATGATGTTTCAGTTAAAACAATTGGTATTGGAGGCCAGGCAGGTAGTTCCTATTATGGTCCATTTTTCTGATTGGTTTACATTGATATACATGAACACACCGTCCTAGTCTATCACAGATTGGTAATCCAAACGTATGCTTAACTCTCTTTGAAAAGGTTTTCCACATTTTTGTGCCTTTTCCATTTGTTACATTAAACTTTATTTACGTATTCTTTTCAACTATCTATCTTAGTTTCTCCCTTTATTTTCTTTTCGTTATTTTACATCACATGGGACAGTTTCAAGTGATGATTCATGCTATCCATCCTAAATGCTTGTGGACTAATGCTTTGTGTGGTATTAGTGTGGTTAAGTGTCATAAATATCGTGGATGAATCAATTGTCTGTATAGTTCTGTCATCTAATCAATTCTTATTGCTTAAGAATGTTAGTTCTGTCTCAGCATGAAAATGAGTCCAGTTGAATGGTGTTTTTGTTTTGCTGCAGATCTGTTTTATATGCTGTCTCTGATGTATCAATATTGAGGTTTATGACGGAAGTTTGTTGGGGTCCAATGTTGGCTGCATTTAGTATGACACTTGACCGGAGTGATGACAAGTTAGCTACGTCAGAATGCTTGCAAGGCTTCCGATATTCTGTACATGTAACAGCAGTTCTTGGTATGGAAACACAGAGAGATGCTTTTGTGACTTCTTTGGCAAAATTTACTTACCTCCATTGCGCGGTAGATATGAAGCAAAAAAATATCAATGCTATTAAGGTAAAACCAGGTTTAACTGTTCATATGTGCATCAACAAGTCTATTTTTAAAGCTGTGGAATATACCACCTCCAGCCCAAATTTAAAGCTCCTATTTGACTTTGGTGCATTGGTGGTCAACCATTTTTAACTTGATCATTAATTTCTCCAAATATATATGTGGAGATATAAAGTTATAAACTAAAATTGGTAATATTTGATTTTAAAAGTTTTTTGTATACAACAACATTACCCCAGTNNGAAGGACTGCTACTTCACATGAGAAAGAAGCGCAACCACTTTAGTAAGCCATATTTTGAGAAAATATTGGTGAAAGTTGATAGTGTTTGACCACCAAAGTCAAATAGGGACAATATAAATGGGGTAGAGGGAGTAACATTTTATAGTCTCTTGTGTTCTGAGAAATTTCATACTCCAATACCAGCTGCAATATGACTGACAAACCTGAGTCGTGTACCCTGTTGTATTTCTCTGTAAAGTGAACAATCACGTAAGAGTTGCAAACATGCAAGATGCAACTGGATTGCAAAAACTCATTCTTAACTTGACATTATCTTTTCTTACTGTGGCAGACTATTATGACAATTGCCATTGAAGATGGAAATTTTCTCCAAGATGCGTGGGAGCACATCTTAACTTGTTTGTCCAGATTTGAACATCTGCAACTTCTAGGGGAGGGTGCTCCTGCTGATGCATCCTTTCTAAGCATCTCTAGTGGTGAAGCTGAACTGAAATCACTTAAGTCAAGTGACCTAGCTTTTTTAAAGAAGAAAGGGGCACTTCATAACCCAGCTGTTGCTGCTGTTGTTCGAGGTGGGTCTTATGATAGCAATGCACATGGTGGTGTTAACTCCCCCAAATTGGTAACTCCAGATCAAGTCAATAACTTCATTTTAAATCTGCACTTGCTTGATCAAATTGGAAGCTTTGAGTTGAATCACATATTTGCTCATAGCCAAAGGTTGAACAGTGAGGCAATAGTGTCTTTTGTGAGAGCTCTTTGCAAAGTTTCAATGTCTGAGTTGCAGTCTCCAACTGATCCTCGTGTGTTCAGCCTCACAAAAATTGTCGAAATTGCGTAAGTATGCCTTCTCTATTTAGTTCTCCACCATGTTTTTTTCTTGATGTATATATTATTGGTTTTAAAATGTTTTTTATGAAAAGCATGTAAGATTTTTGATGGAGTTCAAAATTGTTTTTAGCATGCTTTCAAAATTGTTTTTTATCATGCCTTCAATATTGTTTGTAGCATGTAGATGGAGTTCACATTCATACTTATCTTTTCCTATATATATTTCAAGTTGCATAAAGATTTGGCATAATTGGCTCTATGTGGCTGAAGGATGTGAGCATTGCCTAGGGTTCTTTGAATGGGAACGATTGTTGGTGATTTTTTTTAATTGTTGCATGAACATGGCTGTAACTATGACTTATTTGTGCAGGCATTATAATATGAATCGCATCAGGCTAGTTTGGTCACGCATCTGGAACGTTCTCTCAGATTTCTTCGTGTCTGTTGGTCTGTCAGAAAATCTTTCGGTGGCAATTTTTGTAATGGATTCATTGCGACAGCTTGCTATGAAATTTCTTGAGCGGGAGGAATTGGCAAATTATAATTTCCAAAACGAATTCTTAAGGCCATTTCCCATTGTAATGCAAAAGAGCAACTCCACAGAAATTAGAGAACTAGTAGTCCGCTGCATTTCCCAGATGGTTCTCAGTCGCGTCAGTAATGTGAAATCTGGATGGAAAAGTGTATTTATGGTAAGGATTTCCCTACTTTATATTGACAATGCTTCTATTGAATGTATATTAAACCACAAGATTATTTTCTTCTCTTAGGTTTTCACAACAGCTGCTGGTGACGATCGTAAGAGTGTAGTATTGTTGGCCTTTGAGACAATGGAAAAGATTGTTCGAGAATATTTCCTGTACATAACTGAGACTGAATCTACAGTTTTCACTGATTGCGTTAGATGCCTGATCACCTTCACAAATAGCAAATTGAATAGTGATGTCAGCTTCAATGCCATTGCCTTTCTGCGTTTCTGCGCTGTTAAACTAGCAGAAGGGGGACTGTTTTCCAACGATGATAGCCAGTATGCCATTTCATATGATATGCACAGCAGCGAGGAGTTTTTCAATGGACATGCACTTGCTAATAAGGATGAGAATTTCTCCTTTTGGATGCCTTTGCTCATAGGTAGTCATTCTGAATCCAGTTGCAGTAGCTCATCTTTTAATATCTGTTCATAGCTGCCTGTTTGGCATTGTGTCTTTACGTGACAATGACAATTTTAGCTCGTATTTTAATGATAAAATGGACCTATATAACTCCACATCGCCATTTATTTTGGATTGTCCCTGAATAAACTTCTGACTAAGAATCTTTCCTTTGTATATGTAATGGAGTATGTTGCTATCATGGTTCTTAACCTCACATGACACATCTTTCATCGTCGTGTATTTTCATCCTCGTACACACTAGAATGTTTATTGTTGGACGGAGGAACTACTAAATAACAGTTCGAGAGACCAAGTTTCGACTCAAGTCTCGCAACAAAACGTAACTATGGGTGTCCTTGAAAGACTGCACTACGACAGTCTTATCGATATCTTGCCAGTTGGTTATGGCCAACATAGCATGTAGCAAATGTTGTAGATGAATTATATATGTCTCTGCACATGTTAAAGTATTTAATCTAACATTTTTCTTCTTTTTTCGATGTTAAAACCTCAAGGTTTATCAAAGTTGACATCTGATCCAAGGTCCGAAATCCGAAAGAGTGCTTTGGAAGTGCTTTTCAACATCCTTAAGGATCATGGAAGCCTCTTTTCACGGCCCTTCTGGAATGTTATTTTCAAGTTTGTTGTTTTCCCAATATTTAACAGCCATGATGACAAGGATGACAGTGGGATGGATGTTGACCAGTCAGTACAATCTTCTAGAGACTCGTCTTTTCAGGGAAGTGCATGGGATTCTGAAACTACTCCAGTTGCCGTAGACGGCCTTGTTGATCTGTTTGTTACTTGCTTCAGTGTGGTGAGGTCTCAGTTGCCTAGTGCAGTAGCGATATTTATGGATTTCATTAAGAATTCAGGTCATGCGCCTGCGAAGACTGGGATAAGTGCATTGGTACGTTTGACCAATGAATTAGGCACCACACTGTCGGAAGACGATTGGAAAGGCATTTTTATGGCCTTAAAAGATGCTGCAAGCTCCACTATACCAGGATTTCTGAAGCTATTGAGAACTATGGATAACTTGGAAATCCCTGATGGCGCAAAATCTTATAATGGTTTTGAAACATCTTCTGAGCATGAACAATCCAGCAACGATCTGGATGATGACAGCCTGCAGGTTGCAGCATTGGTCATCCCTAGAACGAAAAGTCATATTTCTGTTCTGCTGGTTATCATACAGGTTATTTCTCTCTTCTCCTACATGGGAAGTTCTTTTATTTTTTGCTCACCTCTTAACTGAAAGTCTGAAAAGTGAAAAGAAATGTTTAGTTGATGAGGATGGTGTTTACTACTTAAGTCTGAATTAATGAGTCTGTACTTGGTAGTAATGCTCCATCATTCAAATCGCGTTTTGCAAACTACTCTTGTCCTAGCCAGTAGTTTACCTATTCCAGTCTGGTCAGTCCGAGCCAATATTCTGCATTTCCTTTTCAGTAATCTTCTGTGTTGGGGAAAATGAGTGTGGGACTCCCTAGTCCACTTTGTACGTGGTTACCTAAATCCTGGTCCAAAAGCAAACATAAGTACTGTCTGGGACAGGAGTTTTCGCCTTTTGTTTTGCAGATGACGTGGTGGTTAACTACTGGTTAAGTTTGAAGGCTTTGCTAACCAAGAGCTATTTTAAAATACCTCTAAATGCCTAATAGTTCATAGAGAGTGATTTATCATTTGTTAGCCTAATTGTTCGGTCTGTAAATAACTTCTCCCCCCGGTTGCAGGTTGTATCTGATCTTTTCAAGGCGCATCACAATGATCTTTCAACAGCTAATATCAAGATCCTCCTTGAAATACTTTCCATGATTTCATCACATGCCAATCAACTGAACTCTGAAACTGGCTTAATCCTGAAGCTTCAACAAGCATGCAATATCTTGGAACTCTCTGAGCCACCTGTGGTTCATTTTGAAAACGAGTCATTCCAGAATTACTTAAACTTTCTCGATGATTTATTGTTGGAAAGAGGATCCAACTCAGAAGACATTGACCTGGAAGACCAAATTTTTGGTGTTTGTGAAAATATATTAAAAACATACCTGGAGTGTGCTGGGACCCTCTCAGGCAAGCAGGACCCTCCCGACCAGCAAATGGCACAATGGGTCCTCCCGTTGCCTTCATCTAAAAGAGATGAACTGGCTGCAAGAACTCCTTTGCTTTTGTCAGGATTAAGAACCTTGATAAATTTCCAGAAAGAGTCAATTAAAAAGTACATTTCGCGATTACTTCCCTTACTGATTGATCTTATCGGAAGTGAATACAGCTCAGGTGAAGTTTCACTTGTTCTGAGTGACATGTTTCAAACATGTTTAGCCCCTGTACTTGTTGAGTCATGACCCCTTGAGTCGGGTTATGTATCTTTTTGGTTCAATTTGAGTTATCTTTTCTTTAATGGGTTCATTTTCTCCCCCTTGGAATTTTTTCGACTGGCAGCGAGGAGGTCACTGATGCCAGTTTTTTGTAGTACAGGTTGTAAATTAGTTAAAGATGTAGAGTTGATAATATTATACCGTTACAGTCACGAATTTCTGAGGAGATTTCCCCCAATTTTATCACACGGAGTTTCATGTTACAAATTGTTACTTCTTACCTTTGGACGAAACTTGTATTGTCCTGCAAATTTATTTGGTGTAATCGTCCTTATGATGTGTACAGAAGATCTTGTAACCTTTGAGAATTTGGCTGTCAATTATAAATATCATTTTCCCATATTTTGAGTCGCTATTCTTGTGATCTGGTTACCCGAAATCATGCGCTAGGGGGATCGGATCGAATCATCATGAGTTCATCAGCACACAGTCAAAGATATTGTCTGACTACTTCTACTGATCCTTTCATTAAAGATCTGCATGGCTAAATTTCAACAAAAACTTGTCTGCATAGCTAATCTCAAATCCTTTTCGATCTTCCTACAAATTTGCTAAATTTTTGATATTGTGCATATTTCTTTTAAATTTGACTAGCAATAATCATATGATACTAAACTTTAACCTTAGATAAATTGAAATTTAATAAGTTATCATATGATACTAAACTTTAACCTTAGATAAATTGAAATTTAATAAGTTATCATATGATACTAAAATATTTACATAAATAAATAATTTTTTTTTGTTTTTGAACAAATATAGTTTCAACTAAAAAAATATTAATATATACAAAATATATGTTTAAAATAAGATCAAAGTATTTTGTTAAAAACCTATTAAAAGTCACATAGAAATATCTCAATGAAATGAACGTCTAAAATGTTGAAAAAGTATATAAAAATAAAGTTCATACATCAATTAGTTAGATGTTGCGAGCACTTCCTACAATATCGGTCAAGTATGTAAATGGTAATATAAAATCAGAGACTCTAACGAATATATCACCACCCAGTCATGATGCCTTCATTAGTATTCACATGATATATAACTCTGTTTGGTATGCTAGCACCGAAGGAAGGGAAACTCTCTTAAGGAAACTTATTTTCTCTATAGACATTTGTTCCGGGTGTAATTCCGGAGCAGGATTGTGACCACTTGAGTTTGTAGAATGATGTCGTTGCTCGTCTCTTCCTTTCGCTCTTTTCTGTAAAGATGAACAAACT